>CM021105.1:109892370-110073941 GCA_007115665.2 Sequoiadendron giganteum | reverse complement strand
GTAGAGGGTAGAGGGTAGAGGATTAAGGGTAGAAGGGAGAGATAAAAGGAGTGAGTGAGAGAGAGAGACCTAGCAGAGGGAGAGGGGGTAGGAGGGAGAGACTTGATAGAGAGAGAGAGGGAGGGAGGGAGTGGGAGACAGATAGAGGGTAGAGGGTTAAGGGTATATTATAGAGGTTTTTAGGGTTTAGGTTTAAGGGATAAGGTTTTAAGGTTTAGGGTTAAGGGTAGAGGGGAGAGAGATAGAGGGAGTGAGTGAGTGAGTGAGAGACCTAAGAGAGAGAGATGGGGTAGGAGGGAGAGTCTTGAGAGAGAGAGAGGGGGTATGAGGGAGAGTATCTATATCTCCCCTCCCTCTCTCTCTCTCAATTCTCTCCCTCCCACCCCCTCTCCCTCTCTCAAGTCTCTCTCTCTCTCACTCACTCATATCTCTCTCCCCTCTACCCTTAACCCTTAAACCCTCTACCCTCTACCCTCTATCTCTCTCCCAATCCCTCTCTCTCTCTCAAATATCTCCCTCCTACCCCCTCTCCCTCTCTTAGGTATCTCTCTCTCTCAGTCACTCCCTCTATCTCTCCCCCCTCTCCCCTTAACCCTAAACCCTAAACCCTAAACCCTTAACCCTTAAACACTAAACCCTTAAACCCTTTACCCTCTACCCTTAACCATCCTCCCTCTCTCTCTCAAGTATATCCCTCCTATTGACTCTCCCTCTCTTAGGTCTTTCTCTCTCACTCACTCACTCCCTCTATCTCTCTCCCCTCTACCCTTAACCCTCAATGCTCTACCCTTAACCCTAAACCCTAAACCCTAAACCCTCTACCCTATACCCTTAACCCTCCCTCCCTCTATCTCTCCCAACCCTCTCCCTCCTAACCCCTCTCCCTCTCTTAGGGCTCTCTCTCTCAGTCACTCCCTCTATCTCTCTCCCTTCTACCCTTAAGCCTAAACCCCAAACCCTTAAACCATCTACCCTCTACCATTAGCCCTCCCTTCCTCTATCTCTCTCCCACACCCTCCATCTCTCTCTCTCAAGTCTCTCCCTCCTACCCCCTCTCCTTCTCTCAGGTCTCTCTCTCTCTCACTCACTCCCTCTATCTCTCTCCTCTCTACCCTAAACCCTCTACCCTCCACCCTTAACCCTTAAACCCTAAATCCTTAAACCCTTAACCCTTAAACTCTCTACCCTCTACAATTAACCCTCCTCCTCCTCTCCCTCCTACCCCCTCTCCCTCTCTCAAGTCTCTCTCTCTCAATCACTCCCTCTATCTCTCTCCCTCTACTCTTAACCCTAAACCCTAAACACTTAACCCTTAAACCCTCTACCCTTTATCTCTCGCCAACTCCCTCACTCTCTCTCTAAAGTATCTCTCTCCTACCCCCTCTCCCTCTCTCAATTCTCTCACTCTCTCTCACTCACTCAACCCATCTATCTCTCTCCCCTCTACCCTTAATCCTCTACCCTTAACCCTTAAACCCTTAATCCTCTACCCTCTACCCTTAACCGTAAACTCTAAACACTTAACCCCTAAACCCTCTACCCTCTATCTCTCTCCCACTCCCTCCCTCTCTATCTTTCTCTCAAGTCTCTCCCTACTACCATTTCACTCTCTCACTCACTCCTTCTATCTCTCTCCCCTCTACCCTTAACCCTTAAACTGTTAAACCCTCTACCCTAGCTTTCCAATTCGGTGAAATTGGGAATGTAGTAGTCTGTTTGAAAAAATGGGTCCAAGAAATGGGGTCTCTTGATGATTTACATCACCGAGAGACCCCATTTCTTGGTCCCATTTTTTCAAATAGGTAATTTAGGTTGCTAATTTCACCCAATTTCCAAGCTAGTGGGCCCACTGGCTTGCCAATTCAGTGAAATTGGCAATGTAGTGGCCTATTTGAAAAAATGGGTCCAAGAAATGGGGTATCCCGGTGATGTAAATCATTGAGAGACCCCATTTCTTGGACCCATGTTTTCAAACAGAAAAAGTTAGGTTGCCCTAGTGGGCCCACTGGCTTGTTTGAAAAAATGGGTCCAAGAAATGAGGTCTCCCGGTAATTTATATCATCGGGAGACCCCATTTTTTTCAAACAAGCAAGTTAGGTTACCAATTTCACTAAATTGCCAAGCTAGTGGGCCCATTGGCTTGCCAATTCAGTGAAATTGACAATGTAGTGGCCTGTTTGAAAAAATGGGTCCAAGAAATGGGGTCTCTCGGTGATCCACTAGCTTGCCAATTCGGTGAAATTGGCAATGTAGTGGCTTGTTTGAAAAAATGGGTCTAAGAAATGGGGTCTCCTGGTGATGTAAATCACTAAGAGACCCCATTTCGTGGACCCATTTTTTCAAACAGGAAAGTTTTGTTGCCAATTTCACCAAATTGTCATGCTAGTGGGCCCACTGGCTTGCTAATTTGGTGAAATTGGCAATGTAGTGGCCTGTTTGAAAAAATGGGGTCTCCTGGTGATTTAAATCACTAGGAGACCCCATTTCTTGGACCCATTTTTCCAAACAGGCAAGTTAGGTTACCAATTTCACTGAATTGCCATGTTAGTGGGCCCATTGGCTTGCCAATTTGGTGAAATCGGTAATGTAGTGGAATGTTTTGAAAAAATGGGTCCAAGAAATGGGGTCTTCTGGTGATTTACATCACCAGAAGACCCCATTTCTTAGACCCATTTTTTCAAACAGGGCAAGTTAGGTTGTCAATTTCACCAAATTGGCAAGTAGTGGGCCCACTAGCTTGCCAATTCGATGAAATTGGTAATGTAGAGGCCTATTTTGAAAAAATGGGTCCAAGAAATGGGGTCTCCCGGTGATGTAAATCATTGGAAAACCTCATTTCTTGGACCCATTTTTTCAAAAAGGGCAAGTTAGGTTACCAATTTCGCCAAATTTGCAAGCTAGTGGGCCCACTGGCTTGCCAATTTAGTGAAATTGGCAATGTAGTGGCCTATTTGAAAAAATGGGTCCAAGAAATGTGGTCTCCACACATTTTTTCAAAGAGGAAAAGTTAGGTTGTCAATTTCACCAAATTGGCAAGCTAGTGGGCCTACTGGCTTGCCAATTTGATGAAATTGGCAATGTAGTGGCCTATTTGAAAAAATGGGTACAAGAAATGGGGTCTCTAGGTGATTTACATTTCTTGACCCATTTTTTTCAAATAGGCAAGTAGGTTTCCAATTTGACTGAATTGCCAAGCTAGTGGGCCCATTGGCTTGCCGTTTTGATGAAATTGGTAATGTAGTGGCCTATTTTGAAAAAATGGGGTCTCTCGGTGATGTAACCCCATTTCTTGGACCCATTTTTTCAAATAGGGCAAGTTAGGTTGCCAATTTCACTGAATTGGCTAGCCAATGGGCCCACTGGCTTGCTAATTCGATGAAATTTGCAATATAGTTGCCAATTTCACCCTCTCTCAAGTCTCTCTCTCTCTCTCTCTCCTAAACCCTAATACCTATACCATATAAACTTAACCTTATACCTTCAACCCTATACCTTAAACCATAAACCCTACACCCTCAATCCTCATCCCTATACCTTATACCGTAAACCCTAAACATTATCCCTGAACCCTTAACCCTATAATTAAACACTAAATCCTACATTAAACCTTGTACCCTAAACCTTGAACCCTAAACCCTAAACCCTAAACCCAATACCCTCAACCCTATACCTAATATCCTAAACCCTAATCCCTATACCCTATACACTTAACCCTACACCCCCGACCTTGAAAACTATACCTCAACCCTACACCTTCAACCCTCATCCCTATACCCTATACCCTCAACCTTACAACCGAAAGCCCTACACATCATCCCCCAACCCTATACTTAAACCCTAAATTCTACATTCAACATTGTACACTAAACCCTAAACCCTAAACCTCAATCCTAAACCCAATACCCTCAACCCTACACCCATTAGTCTAAATCCTAATCCTTATACCCTATACACTTAGCTCTATACCCTCAATCCTATACCCATTATTCTAAACCCTAATCACTTTACCCTATACACTTAGCCTTATACCCTCAACCTTGAACACTATCCCTCAACCCTCAACCCTATACCTTAAACCCTAAACCCTACACCCTCAAGCCTCATCTCTATACCCTACACCCTCAACCTTATACCCTAAACCATAAACATTATCCCTCAACCCTATACTTCAACAAAAAACCCTACACTCTCAAGCCTTAACCCTATACCTTAAACCCTTAACCCTACACCCTAAACCCTAATCCCTATACCCTATATGTTGTGCAAGTTTTGCACACACGCCCCACTGAAAGAAGGGACCCTCTTTGCTTGCTCTTTTGGTTCTTCTTTGTGGCCTTGCCTCTTCAACTTGTCTTTTGTCTTTGGTCCTTTGGTCCTTTGCTTGTGACATTTGGTTGCTTTGAAATGTTCCTAAATGCTTATCTTACTTGTGTAAATACCCCTTCTGAAGTATCACTTTGAAAATCATGAATCTTGGGGCAAATTTTGGGTTTTTCTCTGGTTTCAGGAATTTTCTCCTTGGGCGGAAATCCTTGGTTACCTTGAAAACCCAATGGAGGTAAGTTTTGCACCATTTTCAGATATTTTAACTCCTCGGGGAACTCCGCCTTCCCCAGAATTTCTCGAAATTCCTCCATCGCCTCAGGTGCCCAAACTCATTCTGGGTTGTCATGCCACTGCATTTGTAATTCTTGTACAAACTCTACGGATTGTGTTTAATGAGGTTTGGGAGTAATTTTATACTACAAATCGATCTCCTTTGTCTTGCTTGAATTTGGGAGAGCTTAATTCCTGAGTGTTGTGTGCAACTTTGGCGTTTTGAACTTTGGGTCGCTTGCTTTGGTGATGTTTTCCTAGTTATTTTTTTCAGCGTTCGCTTGAGGATTTGGAGATTGTTGCTTGTTGCTACCATTTTGACTTGCTCTTCATCCATGGTATGTTTATGGTGTCTTTGATTTCAACTGATGGGTATCAATGGCTCTATGGTGTTGTGAATGTGCTTGGAATTTGGATTCCAACATCATGACGGACTATAATTAAATTATGGTTCCCCCTTTTTCTTCTTTTGGCGCCTCCTCTAAAATTGATATGACCATCCTTGCTAATTTTATGATTTAATTGCATCATACATTACTAGCTTTACCTCCACCCTTAATTCGGTCTTGTGCGTGATTTCGATTGGGCCCAGAGTTTCGACCTTGGATCCCCTTGCAATCGATGGAACTGACGATTATGGGCGGGTTTGAGTGGTTAGTTTTCATTTGCATACAATAGTTTCCTTTCTCTGAAGATTCTAAGATATTCACCATCATTTAATGGGGAAAGCGAGTGGGCTGAGACTATAGTTGTGTGTTCGTGGTGAAACCCTAGGGTTTAGATCTTGAATTTATTACCAATACTATCATATTACCCTTGGAGGAGCTAGAAAGTTGAATCCATCAATAAAAAATCTGAAGTGAATATAATATGAGCTCGAATTTCCCAAATTTGTGATCGTTCGATCAATTTGGGTGAAATCCTAATGAAGTCAAAGAATTAGGGATTTCGTAAATTTTGGGGATTTCCTTTACCTTAGGATTTCCCTAGATTTCCTTTGCCTTGTTGTTTTCCCAAAAGCATACATAAAATGTGAAAATTATACTGACTGTGTGGAAATCCATTGTCTTGGGAAATCATCAAACTTTCATTGCTCCTTCATTTTCTCGAAATGTGTGAAGTTTTTCTAGTTTCGCAGATTTCCATCCCCGATGGAATTCCCTGAGGGCCTGTTAGAAATGAAGAGTTAAGGGAATGCATGAGTTAATTGTTAATGATTTTGCATCACATGATTTATTTGAATGATTTAAGGATATATGATACTATTTCTTGAATTTTGGAGGATGATTGAGTGACTTTTGGATGTTTGTTGTGCTTTCATCGTCAAATTTTGCCTAGCTCAGAATTCCCCAAAATTCCCTTCTGGCCCGAATATCGCAAAGGGGTGAAAATCCTGAACTTTGAAGAAAGGGTGCTTTAATGATATTCCCAGGGGATTTTGATTGTTGTTTGGATTTCTTTGAATGATGAACATGTTATTTTTGATGGACTAACCCAGACTCTCATATTGTAATGGATATTTATTCTGTTCTCTTTTGAATGCAGGCTGAATCAAGCAAGGCCATTACCGAAGGGGCTAAGGGAAAGTTAATGGATCCCAGTGATGAGGGAGCTTCTGTCTCAGAGATTAAGAGAATCAAGTTGGACATGAAAAAAAAGATCCCTGAGATCAATTTGGCTTCCATTTGGTCATAAGTAATAGATACCAATGTTGGGAGATGGGACTATGAGGAGTTTAAAGCAAGGATGGTGGTGTAGGATTCCCCTATGTTACCAAGAAGATTGGTAAGCTCTAGGTTGGCTTTCCTCCTATAGTGCAATGCTATGAGCTAGTCTTGGAATGTGCCAGACACTATGATCTGAATACATAGAGAATAATTGGTCCACAAGGCAGAGTGCTTGGCAAGTTCTTTCTTGTCTCAGTGGCTCGTACATTTGATATGCCAGATAAATCTCATGTGGTGGGTTTTGATCTAGACATAGCTAAGAATTACTATGCAAATGATACAAACAAGGCCTTACAAGTTATTAATTCTTGGTTGGAAAATACCAAGCTACACATCTCCAAGTTGCCTAAGCAATTTTTCAGAGAAAGTTCAAATAAGAATACTATGATGCAATCACTCTCCTTAGCAGAGTGGTGGGTTTGAAGAATACAAGGATATTTGAAATTTGGATGTTTTACTTGATAGTAAGAATGGAGCAAAATGTAGACTATCATTGGCCAATTATCATCAGTGCCATGATTCATGAACAACTGTGCAATATTTTGTAGACCAAGAGCTTCACAATGACATCTTACTTGTTTTATGCCTTGGTAAGATTTCATCCATACAAGGGGTTGAGTACATGAGGGATCTTTGGCCAAGATGTTATCTATGAGGTTTATCCCCAACTGCATTTGGATGGCTCAAGCTACAAGAGGGTGAATGATGCATTCACCATGTATATCACAAGATTATTACAAGGGGTGGAGCATGTGAGGATCTTTCATGCAGCTAAGGAATTGATATGGAAGTATGGGGCATGGTCTATTCAGTTTCCTACCTTCTCATATATCAAAATTGATGGTTGCCAAAGGGCTCGTTACAAATTTCCAAGATACCCAACATACCACATCATACTTTTGGAGGTTACTAGGAAAATCTCCGCCTTTGATGATATCTTGAAGAAGGACATGCATAAAACTGGCTTGGGAGGTGACTTCCCATTGAGGATAGGATTCAATGAGGTCTTCCCTTCTTTGATCACAACACACTCTTCCAAGGAAGAAATAAGAACTCTAGGCTTGGAATTCCACTCCAAAAGGCCCAGATTTGATAGGATAGGAGGAGCTCAAAAGAAAGCAAGTAGAGAATTCAGGCACAAAGATGACATTGAAGATTATTGGGCAAACTGCAAAGACGGATTTGAAGTCCTGAAGAAGAAGTTTGCAAGATTTCCTGCCCACCTAATCAGGTTGTACAACATCAAGGCCATTCTTGATCAGCTTGATGATGATGGAGAGTTAATCCAGAATCATGATTATGAGTCTATCAAAGATAAGCTAGTAGGATAAATTGACTGGCTGGGAGAAGAGAAAACTAAATTGGAGCAAATCAATGCTCCTGTGATCAAGTATACCAAATTGTGGATCAAGCATAAGATATGGGAACTCGAGAATGAAGGGAAGCAATACACATATGACTTAATGGGTAGTTTAGAGTCCCAATCCACCTTTGAAGAAGATAAGAAGGATCCAAAAGGCAAAGAAAAGGTGGAATTCCCCTTCAAAATTAAAATCAAAGGTATACAAGCAGAGTCTGAGGAAGAAAATAAAAGGAAACCCAGTGCTAAGTGAAGGAAGACTACCTTGAAGGAAGAAATATTTGTTTATGAGGATGAAGAGGAAAATGATAGTGTCACTGTACCTAAGAAGAGAAGAATAGCTAGAATTTCAAGGAAGCAGAGTGAGCAGCCTAGGGGACAAAGTGGAAACACGAGACCACAGGTGGTAGATGTAGAGAGATCTAGAGAAAAGACACTAGTTTATGCTAGGAAGGACATAACTCCCTCTCCAAAAGAAAGTATGATGAAGGAAGGTGCCCCTAAAGTTATTTCTACTGCACAACAAGAAGGTACTCTTGCTCCTCCCTCAGCTCATAACTTGAATGATGAAGAGAAGGGACAGATAGAGGTTGTTGTTGGAGAGGCACATCAAGGCGAGGAGATAGAATAATTCCATGTTGGAGATCTCTATAGTGCAAAAGCAGAGATTATCAACATTCTATGTTCATCCTTAGTATCTTATGAGGAGTCATCAATTAGAGATGAAGAGGAGAAACCTATCGAAAAGGAGGAGGCACATGAAAGGACTCCCTCTCCTATTAGATCAAGAGGAGATTCAAAAGCCAGAAGATAATAGGGAGAAGGATGAAGGAGAGGGAAAAAGTGAAGAGGTCCCCTCAGTGCATAATGTAGATGTTGAGCCCTTTGTGGGTCAAATCGAAAAGGAAAAATGTAATGATCAACAACCAGATGCTTCTACCCCAAGTTGGATCAATGAAAGATTGAGGAGTAAGCAAATGGTTGTAGATGACACTCCTCCAAATTGGGATGAATTGTTGGCCAATATAGGCAAAGGGAAAGCAAAGAAGAAGGCTAGGGTGATTTCCAAGATCACCAGGGATGAAGCAGACAACATAATAATCCACATTGCCACTCCTACAATAGAAAAAGGCAAAAGGGAGATAACTCCTCAGGACTACACTATTCAAACCTTAAACTTGGGACCCACTAGTAAACATCAAGAGAAGGAAGAGTTCCGAGAGTCTTTCCAAGCTATTCTAAGAAGGTTGGACAAGGAAACGGTAGAGAAGGAGAGGTTGCAGAAACAATTGGGTGATGTATATAGATATGTGCAACACTTGATGAAGCCTCTGCAAGAGGTGGGAATTCCAAGGGTGACCCTTGAAGGTCTGTTGCCTAAGGAAGCATTTATCGAGCGTGAGAAGATGATGGCATCGACAAAAGCTACCCATGAATGGTTGCAAGGAGAAAGACACTGAGGAGATAGAATGATTAAAGATATTTTGTCCACTTGTGGTGATGTACACAGATCCTTTGAGTGGATGCAGGATGTGCTGGGGCAATGATACAGACCTCCTCCTACAAAATCTAAGGATCATCATGGACTACACTGAGGATAGATTGGTGAGTGATGGAATCCTACCTTCTTCAAAGGTTTTAGAACCCTGGGAATGGTATGAGTTAATGCATATCAATCAAAGGGTTCTAAAGAGGATTCACAAGCAGGGGCAGTAGGTACGAAATACATTAAAGGATATCTACATCACATGTATTCCATTCTTTGAGATCATGACTGGGAGAAGGAAGTTTACACCAAAGCATCTGAGCTTAAAATAATTAAAGAGTTGGTGGCATGAGGTTTATACCCCAATTGATGATGGTTCAATCACAGTCCACCATTTAGATGATGCATCCACCTACAATGTTGTCATGGAGAAATATCAAGATCTCAAGGTGGAATGGGATAGGTTCATCAAGAAATCAAGGGAGGCGATTAAATCCATTGATAGAAGATTCAAAGTGTTAATTACTCCACCTTTGGCTGACCTAGAGGGGATTTTCCTTATGGTGCGGGATAAAATGGGTTGAGGTAAAGACAAAGGGGCTAGCTAATCAATAGTTGCTTCAAAATTTTTGCTTCCCATTATCCTTCCTTCATCCTTTGCATGCATTAGATTGGATTGCATTGGAAATGTTAGGCCAACCTAGAAAGAAGCCTTTGGCATTTAATGCAATGTTATATTTTATTTTAGGAGATTTTTTCTAGGCCGACTTGTTTTGTGTCTGACCTTCCTTGTAACCCTAATTGGGATGAAATTCTTATAAAATGGCATTTTGGCCTCATTTGTAGGGGTTAGAGGATTAGACTTTGAAGCAAGCAAAGAGATAAAGTAGAAGCTAGAATTAGGAGTTAGTTTTTCTGAAGCAAGTGTTGTAACACCGAATACTGAAATTGTTGCTATTGTTGGATGAACTCAATACAATTGAAGACATTGTGTTTTGGTGGCCTCTCTTGGATTGATTTATCTTGAATGGTTCTTTTTATTCTATCTTTCTAAACTTCTTTTGAAAACATTGAATGAATGTTAGATTTTGGGTTAGATGATTTAATGATATTTGTGGTTAGATGCTTGAAATGTTTGTAGTGATCCCTGGTCCATACTTTTGGCAACTTATTGATTGTGGGTTGCTATGTAAAGTTAGCTTGGAACTTATATTCATGTGTTTAGTTCAATTGTGAGCACATTTATTCATTTCAAATGTAAAGTAGGGTTGATTTGAATGAATGTTCATGATCTAAAAATCCTCAATTCCTTAGAAGATTGCACTACTTCTGTAAGATTGTAGGATAAGTCTGGGTTAAGAAGAAATTGGTTTTGGAGGGATTGGTCCATTTCAAGTATCCTATCATTTGTATTGTTGATATTAGGAGTAACTTCAACCTTAGAATTTTTGCAAACCTTTATCTTTTGCTATTTCTTTAAATATAGGTTAAATTTAGGAATTTAAGTATCACCACATTGAAAAATATGATAAGTTTGAAAACCCCGTATTTATTTTGTAAGGCCCCTTGTGATTACCAACATTTTCACAATTATCACTGAGTTGTTTTATTGCATTGTCAAGACCTGACATTAGAGACCTTGGGGTCATCTTTTTTTTTATAGAGATCTACCTTTCAAGAGAGATAGGATGTTATATTATGTCTGAGTTGTTGTTGTGCACAAAACACCATCTTAACACTATACACTTAACATCATACCCTCAAACTTGAACATTATACCTCAACCCTCAACCCTCAAACTTGTACATAAATCCTAAAACATAAACCATCAACCCTACACCTAATATCCTCAACCCAATACCCTCAACTATATACCCAATATCCTAAACCATAATCCATATACCCTATACACTTAGCCTTATACCCTCAACCCTAAACACTATCCCTCAACCCTCAACCCTATACCTTAAACCCTCATCCCTCATCCATATACCCTATACCTTAAACTTTATACCTAATATCATATACCCTAAACCCTATTCCCTATACACTTAACCCTATAACCTCAACCCTATACCTTAAAAACTAAACCTTACACCCTCAACCATCATAGGGGGAGAGAGAAAGAGGAGGAGGGAGGGATTGGGGAGAGAGAGAGGTTGGGAGGGAAAGAGGAGATAAAGATAAGTAGAGAGGGAAGGAGAGGTAGAGAGACATGAGAGATAAAGAGTAGATAAGGAAGGACAGAGAGAGGGAGAGAGAGGGAGGTGAGAGAGAGGTGAGATAGAGAGCGATATAGAGAGCGTGGTAGGGAGTGATAGAGGGATATGCAAGTAAAGAGGGATATGTGAGACAAAGAGAAGTAGAGAGAGACAAAGATAGAGGGAAGGAGGGAGGTTGGGCGAGAGAGGGGAGGAAGGGAGAGGTAAAGAGGGATATGAGAGATAAATATACGTAGAGAGAGAATGGTGACATATAGAGGAGCGAGTTATAGAGAGGGAAAGAGAGAATGGTGAGATAGAGAGGAGAGAGTGAGAGAGAAAGAGGGTGAGGGAGGATTGATAGAGAGTGAGAGAGAGAGGTAGAGGGAGGGAGAGGAGAGATAGAGAGTAGATAGGGGAAAATGTAGGGAGAGATACATCTAGTGAGAGAGAGAGGGCTAGGGGAGATGAAGATAATTAGAGAAAGAAGGAGAGGTAGAGAGAGAATAAGGGAGGGAGAGAATCGAGATAGAGAGGTGTAGAGAGAGTGGTAGGGAGTGATGGATGGAGAGGTAGGTAGAGAGGTATTAGGAAGATAAAGAGTAGAGAGGGAAGGAGAGGGGAGAGGGAGGTGAGAGAGAGGTGAGATAGAGAGAAATAGAGAAAGTGTGGTAGGGAGTGATGGAGGGATATGCGGGTAGAGAGGGATAGGTGAGATAGAGAGAAGTAGAGAGATAGATATAGAGGGAAGGAGGGAGGGTGGGTGAGAGAGGGGAGGAAGGGAGAGGTAAAGAGGGATAGGTGAGATATAGATATGTAGAGAGAGAATGGTGAAATATAGAAAAGTAGAGAGTTACAAAGAGGGAAAGAGAGAATGGTGAGATAAAGAGGAGAGAGTGATAAAGAAAGAGGGTGAGGGAGGAGTTAGAGAGAGAGAGGTATAGGGGAGATAAAGATAAATAGAGAGGGAAGGAGAGGTAGAGAGAGAGAAGTAGAGAGGGAATGTGGGAGGGAGGGAGAGAAGCAAGATAAAGAGGTGTGGAGAGAGTGTTAGGGAGTGATGGATGGACAGGTAGGTTGAGAGGGATTAGGGAGGTAGAGAGTAGAGAGGGAAGGAGAGGGAGAGGTATGGATGGAGAGAGTGGGAGGTGAGATAGAGAGTGGTAGGTTGTGATGGATGGAGAGCTAGGTAGAGAGGGAGAGGGGATATATAGATAAGTAGAGAGGGAGGGAGAGAGGGAGAGAGAGGTGAGATCGAGAGAAATAAAGAGTGGTGGAAGGAGAGGTAGGTAGAGAGAGGGAGAGAGGAGATAAAGATGAGTAGATATGGAAGGAGAGGTAGAGAGAGAGGTGAGATAAAAGTAGAGAGGGAATGAGGGAGGGAGGGAGAGAAAGGGAGGGAGAGAAAGGTGAGATAGAGAGGTGTAGAGAGAGAGTGGTATGGTTTGATGGATGGAAAGGTAGGTAGAGAGAGGGATTGGGAGATAGAGAGTAGATAGGGAAGAAGAGAGGGAGAGAGAAGTATGTAGGGAGAGAGAGGGAGGTGAGAGAGAGGTTAGGTAGAGAGAAATAGAGAGAGTGGTAGGGAGTGATGGAGGGAGAGGTAGGTAGGTAGAGAGAGAGAGGGAGGGAGAGAGAAGTGAGGTAGAGAGAATTAGAGGGCAAAGGAGAGAGACCGAGAGAGAGAGAGAGAGAGAGTTCTTGAGATCAAGGGAGAGAGAGTCAGAAAAAGGGATAGAGATAGTGAGAGAGGTCTAGAGTGTAAGAGATAAAAATGAGTGAGATAGAGAGAGAAATAATATAATTTTTTGATTATTGAAATTTGACCTCCTAATTATTGAAATTTTACTAAGTTTAAAATTTGTGAGATCTTCCAAAAAATAGAAGAGAGAGAGAGGGGAGAGAGGGAGGAAGGGAGAGAGAGAGAGAGAGGGAGTGGAGAGATAGAGAGTAGAGAGAAGGAGAGAGTGAGAGAGAAAGATGATAGGACTTGCCAACTACTAAAATTTGACCTCCTAATTACTGAAATTCGACATGTTGATTACTAAAATTTGACTAAGTCTGAAATTTTTAAGATCTTCCAAAAACTAGAATTTGCATTATAACTCCTAGAGATTTGAAACCACTCTCAAACATCTTGGAAGTATATACATGAAATATAACTTAAAGTATAAGAAAGTAAATTTCCATATGTAAATGTCAACGTATACTTCCCCTGTATATAGTTTCCCTGAAAGATAACAAGAATAAAGAGATAAGAAAAAGAGAAGAAAAAAATTCAATGTAGACCAAAACGCGAGTGCATTATAACGTGCTCTCGTTTTGTCAATGCATTCACATAACGCAAAAAATTCATTGACAAAACATGTCAAAACTGAGATATAACACAAGAGTGTTATAACTTGCTCGTGTTATATCTTGCTTTGGTAATCTCCAAGCCTTAGGATTGGTATTTTCCTTGGAATACCAACCCAAAGGCTTGAAAGGAATTGTCAACGACTAGAGACGTGTTTTTGCAAATTCTACAATTTTTCACATAATTGGATTCATGCTCACCATCAGGGTTGCATGTGGTTCAATATCGAAAAAATTGAACACATGGGTAATGTTGGGTTCTCTCTTAGCTATCCAATGATGTAATTTTTTTCCACTTTTTGACAATGTTAAGCCTTTCATCCATAATTTCTTTTGTTTGTATGTCTCTTTTTTGCCAAAAAGCAGTGTTTTGTGTTTTTTTTATTATAAATTAACCGTTCCTCGAATTTTCAAATAAATTACATTTTTAGAAACTAGACTACATTCTACAAAAAAAAAAATTAAAAAAAAAATTCAATTAGTTTTCAAAATTTGTAGGGGTAGCACGGCCAAAGTTATGTTTTTCAGGAAGTGTCCACTTCGAAAATTAGTAAAAAATAAAATATTCATTAAAAAATTATCAAAAAAATTGTGCACCAACTACATACTGTTAGCTAACTTCTGACTGTAGCGATTTAAAAAATACTAAAAAAATTTCACCATATGAGGGTCGTATAAGAGTTTCTATGTTATGTTTTTCTGACAAAAACAACAACAATTTGTGTACATCCCTCATTTGAACCCCTTAATCTCAACCATTTTCAAAATAAATTAGTAGTTTAGAAAGTAGACTCGAAGCACTTGAATCCTTCTTTTTTTCCATCTCAAAATTTTGAGTGTAAGTATCCTCAATTTCACGTCCAAGGTGAGTATTTCCTGATTTCAGAAAAAAATTGTACACTTAAGTCCCCCTTTTGGGAACCATCTTTGTGCACTTACCCCATGCATCTAGTAGAGTTGAAGAACAAACAAACCATATGTATGACTATTGTTAATTGTATCTCTATTCAACAATTATTTAGGGATAATTGATATATCGAACGCCCTTTTAATGGCAATCTAGGTAGTAGGTGTCTACAATTACCAATCAATTGTGAATTGCAACATAGATTACCATGAAAGGCCTTCAGAAAAAGAAAACCCTAAATGCATATCCCCAATTCTAACTCTTACAAAAAAAAGAATGGTACAAACTAAAAAAAGAATTGTGTACATGTAAGTTTGAGAGTAATTGAAGAACTAACCATGCATCTAATTGAGTTGATTGCAAATTAAATTGGGTATGTGTACAATGAAACAAGCAATGCATGTTATACTATCACATCCCCAATTCCAACTGACACAAATAAAAGAATGATACAAACTGAAACAACAAATTCATACATGTAAGATTGAGTTTAATTGAGAAAAAACTAACCATGCATCTAATTGAGTTGATTGCAAATGAACAAGGGTATGTGTACAATGAAATGAGAAATGCATGTTATACTATCACATACCCAATTGTAATAGACACAAATAAAAGAATGATACAAACTGAAACAACAAATTTAGACATGTAAGATTGAGAGCAGTTGAAGAACAAACTAACCATGCATCTAATTGAGTTGATTACAATTGATCAAGGGTGTGTGTGCAATGAAACAAAAGATGCATGATGTACTATCACATCCATAATTATAACTCTTACAAATGAAAGAATGACACAAATTGTAACAACAATTTCATACATGCAAGACTAAGTGTAATTGATGAACAAACTAACCATGTGTGTGCAGTGTTTTTAATCTACTAAAAATGTAAGAAAATAAAGTAAAAGACCAAAAATAAGAAAAACACTCAAGATAGGGTGATGAAGAGCTCAAACCAGTGTAGAAAGCCTCCTATTATGTAGACGTGTCCGCAATGTGTGATGGGTTGAGTGTTCACTCAAAATTTTGGCAGTATAACGATGCTCCAATGAAAAATGGGTGAGAGAGATGAAAATGACCAAGTATTAGGATACATAGGATTAGGGGGATGTAGGAGTTTATGGTGAACTCCTCAAACACCCTAGAATCACCTGTAAGACAAAATAACTTCCACAAGAGAGAAATGGCTGAAATATTATGCTATCATTAAGATGCAAGAATGCCAAATTGAATATGGAAAAGTACATATGAAGCCTTGCTTATATAGGAAAGGTTGAGATGTAGTAGTTAATATGATGTTGACACGTGTCATGATCTAACATGTGAGAACATGAGAACCCTAACTAACTACCTAGAGAATGATGAAGTGATAGAGATAAGTTTTAGAAAAGACAACTCATCTTCTAGAAGGAATCTTATCTCCTACAAACATGGAAAGGGAGATGACCCCATTATTAATGATTTATCTAATAATGCAACCTAGGACTTAATTAAATATTATGCTTGAGTAAACTTATGCAGGTTTAATTAAATAATTAATTACATCAACACTCCCCATAAGTGCAACTTAGGAAGAAAATTATTATGCAAATGATGCAAATATGCAATGATGGGTCCCAACTACGAGGCCATGTTAGGTACCCATTTACAAATGGAAACACAAATGATGCAATCAATCTCTCACAAACAGAGAAAAGGAGAAAACCTAATGGAACGAAACCCCCCTCCAAAAAGAGAAAAACAAACATGATGTATGGAGGACTTAATAATACCCCCCAAAGACTACATCCATCATGTATATAAAATCAATTACCCCCCCATAAGAGAGAAAAAGAGAGATAATATATCCTCCCCACAATGTGTAATCACCTACAAATATGGTTATTGTCTGAAGACAAAACATAATCCAATGCCTACAAACAATGTTTCTCCCCTTAGGAAGAAGATACACCAAGAAGAAATGCAATAATGCTTCCCATTCTGGATAAGAATTAGGAGGAATCCATATGTATGAAGATTGTGTCTCTGAAATCTAATCATGTGTTGCCAAGTTCTTGGATGAAGATGATGCCACAAGCCAATCAGGTACATGCCCAATCACAACAAACTATGACATACCAAGAACAAGTGCAAACTGATCTTGAAAAAACTCTGAAGAAAAGCATGAAGTGATAATAGTGGATCCATGACTATCATCAAATAAGAGAGATAAACCCTCAAGTTGGTCCTCCAAATTTTAAATGTGAGACTCCACAAACAAAGAAGCAATGTATGTCAAGTAGGAATCCCAATTAGGAAGACTATCAAATAAATGTTGCAATGAATCACTGGTAGTACTCAATGACTCATCAACAAAAGATGAAGAATCGAGAACCTCTGAAGCATCTACAATATCCTCCAAAGGATCACAAGCATGGGTTATCAACTCTGAATAATGAAGAAGCACATTGGAGTTGGAAAGAGGATCTTCAAGAGATGGAGAAGAATCATGGTCTCCATACACCTCTCTAATGTGATTCCAAAGAGCATGAGGACATTCAAAGTGAATAAGTGTCTCCAAAATGTCATCATTTACATTTTTAAAAATAAATCTGAAGACTCTAGCCTTAAGGCCTTTCCAAATGTAATGCTCGTCATCTATGCTAAGACAAGTAACTTTATTAAACAAATATGACAATAGATTTCACTCACTAAGATGAGTGAGAATTAAATTACTCCATTGCCTATAGTTCCCTTTCTCCAAAGTAATTAAGAAACCCATTTTGTACACAAAGATATGAGCTTGAAAGCCAAAAATGGAGATTTGTCTTCAAACTGGAAAAAATGGTACAAAACTACAAAATCCCTACAAAATATCTACACCACTAGAAAACTGAGACTTTCAGCTTTCCAATGATATTTTGTTAGCCAAAAATGGACACCGTGGCCAAAAGTTATGGATTTTTCAAAAAGTGTTGAATATAGCCTACAAAAAACAAGTTTTCTAGCAAAAAAAAAGTATATTTCTGATTTGATTTCTAAAAAATATATTCACTATTTGTAAACAAAAATACAAACCCAAAAATATTTTGATGCTAAAAATAAAACCCATAAATCGTTTTTTGATCTACCAAGCAGAAGATGAAAAATTGAAAAAAAAAATTAACCTTCAGCAAAGAGAAAAATGACGCGTGACACTTCTTGTACAACAATTTTCTTCAGATTTGTACAAGATATGAAAAATCTAAAAGATACCCAATTGATATTTCCACCCTGGCTACAAAACTAAGAAATCGTTTTTCCTGCAAATGAACGGAAACTAAATTTTTGAAGCAAAAATGAAAATGACTCAAATAAAAATGATTGGATCAAACCCTTGTAGATTTGACAAAATATGTCAAATTTTAAGGAAACAAAAACTGATTTTGGCTTTCTCTGACGCCTTGGATTCAATGGCGAGGTTCTCAAGACCCCAACTTGCACCCAACAAAACTTTCACGTGAAAATTGGTCCCTTAGATATGGGAAGAAATTTGCAACACTGAAGCTCTAATACCATGTAGGAGTTTATGGTGAACTCCACAAACACCCCAGAATCACCTGTAAGACAAAATAACTTCCACAAGAGAGAAATGCCTAAAATATTATGTTATCATTAAGATGGAAGAATGCCAAATTGAATATGGCAAAGTACATATGAAGCCTTGCTTATATAAGCAAGGTTGAGATGTAGTAGTTAATATAATGTTGACATGTGTCATGATCTAACAACATGTGACAACATGAGAACCCTAACTAACTACCTAGAGAATGATGAAGTGATATAGATAAGTTCTAGAAAAGAGAACTCATCTTCTAGAAGGAATATTATCTCCTACAAACATGGAAAGGGAGATGACCCCATTATTAATGATTTATCTAATAATGCAACCTAGGACTTATTAAATATTATGCCTAAGTAAACTTATGCAAGTGTAATTAAATAATTAATTACACCAACAGGGTATAATGGATGAATGGCCAAGATTGCTTGAGGAAGATCAATGGTTGAGGATGATTGGAATTTCTCAAGCCATAGGATTATGCCAAGTGGCACAAGGATAGGGCTTGAGGGGGAGATTGTACCCTTAAGGCTACAAATCCCATGTGTTTGATGTGATGGGGAGGGTTGACCCACTTAATCAAGTATTAAGTGTTTTCCCATGTTTAGTGGGTAGGCTAGGTGGGGATTAGGATTAGGACTAGATTATGGAGGATGTGATGGGAGGAGAGAGGAAGGGAAGAGGGAATTGAATATTTAAATGTTATCCCTATAAGGTTTGACAATTAAATTAAATAAATTGATATAATTATTTAATTTAGGGGAGGATGATAAAAGGGGATAAAGTACTTAATTGATCAATTAAATACCTTTTGTATTTAGAGGACTTTAGGGGTATTAATTAAATAATAGCAATATCATTTAATTGATGCAAATAAGAGGATATTTAGACAAAGAAGGATAAGTTTGACCAAATGTAAGTGGCCAAATTTAGGTGTCTACACCATGTATCTAATTGAGTTTATTGTGTTAGGATTAGAAGGTAGATATCTAATACTTAAATGTAGATTTGATAAAAAACAAAGAAATAAAACACACACAAAATTATAGCAAAAACAAGACAACACAAAGAATTTAACGTGGTTCACCCAATCCGAGCTACATCCACAAAACTGCAATCATGCAAAGATTTTATCATCCATTACAAAACATATTACAATCTCACAAATAAAGCCATCCAACAAATCTCATCGCTTATTATAAGCTTTTTTAGAAGCTTTCAGAATTAGGGTTCTACAAAATCAGTATTTGTACAATAAAACAAAAAAATGCATGTTATGCTATCACATCCCCAATTCTAATTGACACAAATCAAACAATGATACAAACTCAAACAACAAATTTATACATGTAAGATTGAGAGTAATTGGATAGTAATAATTGGGGCCATTTTCTAATATAGCTTCATGATTTTTAAGAATAACTCGAAACAACCAACCGATACAACATTAAGATGTGTTATATATAGCTTCAACCAACACCTTGATATGAATTTAATCAACTTTGTCACACTTGTGAAAGTAATTAAATATAAACTAAATTATATATCGAATTCATATAAATGTAAATGAACAAGGTTATATGAAACATCAATTTCTATATATTTTCCATATGTAATTGTAAATATACAACTTGCATATATATAATGACAGTATTGAAATATTATCACACACTCCATAGTTGAGGGTGCCATGAACCTATCTTTTGGCCAAAGTATGTATGTATGATTGGTATCCACAAATACATACATTCATCATAGTAAAGTGATGGAATGCACTCCCCCTTTCCACTCCCTCTGACACCAATCTGAAGCAAGATGCCTTAGTCTCTTTCCTATGTTTCACACCTTAATATGTTACTTTGCACAAAGGTTTCTCAACCCAACTCATGACAGGGAATATCAAGGTAACTACGGGTCATTAATGATAGTATTAAAAGAATTCATTCTCAGTTTCAAAAGGTGACAAAAATTCGCAACAACCACATGTGCTTAACTACAATCGATGGAAACCATTATAAATTTTATGATTGCATACTAACCAAACTTCAGCAAGAATAACTTACAAACAAAAATGAAAACCAAGCATGGATTTATTACTTTCACTAACATGGATTACATTGACTAAATGTATTCATAGAATGCATACTTTTATCTATCATTCACACATTGTCTTCATCTATTTTCTCATTCCTTGTCATCTTAGACTCAGAGCCCCCCTTCCTCTTTAGATTAAATTGAACCTTCTTCTCCAGATTGCCCTGGTTCCAATCAATGCCATTCTTTCCACTTAATCTTAGTCACTCATCCACTTTCCTCTTCTAACATATTCCACTACTTGTCGAATTCCTCATCTCACAGTCAACACAGCTATCAACCTCTATTATTTACTCGACCTTCTCTTCTAGTTTCTTCAACTAGCCTTCACTCCCTCCATACTTCTAGATTCAGCCTCCTTTCATTTTTCCTCTACCTCTGGCCTATGTTCCTCTAATGACCTCTTTTCTTTCCAACCACTTGACTTCCACAATTGCTCATTGTTAACTTCCCAACCATCGACCTCCAATGGTCAATCTTAAACCATCCTTAATTGAATCCAATAATCGGTTACCTATTAGTCTAATTGTTCATAACTTCTTTAACTTGCTCGGTTCCCTTTTAACTAAACAATTTCCACCAATGTTCATGTCATTGCAGCAATAGGAACTTCCATTCAACTCGACACTTCAAACCCAAAATATCAACTCCTAACATAATTGAGAAATCAGATCGATGCCCTTGCATCATAAAGTAATGTATGAATGTTACATATAAGTGCCTTAAGTATGGCTACTTGCATGACCTTCATACATACATATATATGAACTACCATATGTGTTCTTTTATGTATGTATAGTATACACACATACATATGTGTATGTGTGTATACTATACATACATAAAAGAACACATATGGTAGTTCATATATATGTATGTATGTGTACATTAACTGACATATGTATGTATGTATGTGTGTCTATTATACATACATACATAGATACATAGATACATAAGTATGTATGTATGTATATATGTATGTACGTATGTGTGTATAAGATACATACATAATAGTATAATGTTTATTATAATATTAAGTTGTTAAATATTATAAAAATATATATTATTAATAATATTAAAATGTTATGTCAATTAAAAAACTAAATTGAATACTAAATTCAGATAAGTTAAATGATTACAAAATTGACTAGGAGAATCCTATAAATGGATATGAAATATTCAAAAAAACTTGACCATTTAGGTAGAGACGATGGACAGGGATGAGTGGATGCTAGGGGTCAAAAATTGTTGAGGGAGGGGTTCACGACAATAGTGGAAAAAATCGGCAAAAATATAGGTGTATGAAACCCTTAACAGACTTGATATGTGTTGATGCCAAAAATTGACAAGGTAACAACCCTCTGTAGGAAACTCAGTTAAAGGGGGGACCTATTGCGTTAAACTGAGTAACCTCCATATTTTAAAGAAGTTGGCTCTTCTATAATTGGGGTTTTGAATGGGAAAAGGAAGAAGATATAAAAAAAAAGTATCTAACTAGGGCGATGCGTCGAGACTTAGATGTAAGGCATGATAGACCTATCTTGTAGATGCGATCTAAGGGCTCGTTCAACAATCTGCTATCTCCATAATGAAAGGAAATAAAGATAAAATCTATTCACTTAATAACATAAAATAATGTTCATATGCATTTACTGAAAAGAGGACTCAAATACATGATTTAAATCAGCAAACTTGTATTAAAATTATAGAATTTCTTCAAATGAAACATTTAGCACCACAATGACACAATAAAACTTTATCAAAATCTTCAAGAAAATAGAAAAGGCTGAAAATGGCACAGTCTGCAAGTCTTTACAATAATATAAAAAGTGGTAAAGGGCCTGGTTCTTCTACCAATATTTTCCTCTCAAAATCTGAACCCCTGCTTCGATGGAAGAAGCAATATTTATAATGAAACCTAGCTCGGTAAGCCAATAGCATAAAAGATCCTCCGATCATGAGCAATGATTTCCCCTTGTCGTTGCAACCAAAAAGATTTGATCCATGAACGAGGACGCCCTAGAGTCAAATGCATCCCTTGTGAATGATGGAAGTGGTCCCAATAGACCAGAGCCCTAACACGTGCAATTCACTCATGGTGGCAGTTATAGAATATGGCAGTTGGTGATAGGTTGTCGCTTGCTTAGTTTTCCTTCGTGAGGAAGCCTTTAGAAGATCACATGGCAAGTGATCGGGGCCAATGCTCATTCTTCCCCCTAAATGATGAAAAACCTGCACTACGAAGACATGTGGAGGTCTCTGAACATATTTTGCTGAAGGTGGGGTCCGCCAAGGAATGTGCACAGATGGATGCTACGTGGAAAACGGTCGGGGCCCGAAAGGGAGCGATGCAAAGGGGCATTAAAAATTGCAAACTGTTGAGACGTGGAAGCATTGTGAAAAACTTTTGAAAAGCGACAGGAAACCTTGCGAGGAGTGCTTAGCTAACAATTGGTGGCATTCACAATGAGACTTTGCGAAAGAAGCCCGATATTTATTTTTAAAGAAGGGGAGTGGTTGGTACTTAAGCAAAAAAAAATCACCTAAAGGGAGCTTGGGAATTTTATGTTCATATATTTTAGTGACTTATTAGGGGTGTTTCGCTTGTAGAATGAAGAACCCAAAAATTTATGGCTTGTGGACCAGAGGCTTATTCATCGAGCAGTGTGATCATAGCTTAGAGAGGGTGGTTTGAAGAGGCAACCATTCATCCTCAGATGGAGTTGATATATCGTGCAGATTCTCTTGCGCTCCATGTAGATCAATAAATTCTTTGTAAGGCAGTGCCAACAATATACCGACCCAAGACTTGAGTTGAAAAAGAAGTTTTGCGATTGGATGAGTGATGTCCTCAATATCTCCTGCAACAAGGGGCTGACCGAAACTCTGAAAGGCAGATGTATCATGTTGCTTGTCCTCGATCCTTTCTGTAATATGCTCTATCATGGCTATTGACTCATCTTCAAGGAATGGAGATGGTAAGCCCATTTGAGTTAGGTGACATAACCTGGCCCACATTCTTTTCGTGAGTTGATCCAATTTGGTGGCACACTCATTGGCATGCAGGATAGCTTTGTGCCATTGGATGAACTGGTTGGCTATTTTAGCAATGGCCCTATGGTCCCCAATCCCCGCACCTGTCAAGACTTTGTCTGGGACCTAATATAGCCTCTCCAATAATCTCTTGGCCTCTAAAACTCTTTCAGTGATGGACTGTGGGAATTGCCTAATCGTCACATGAACATTTGTGCCCAAGTATGTTGCTTCTAACATAAATCGAAGCATTGGCTATAGAGTTAGGTAGAAATCTTTCACTCTTTCCCAATATGAGACGTATAACTATTGGGCCACCTGAAGAAGGTTTGTTTGATCAAAAGGGGGTGGGGAAAATTCTTTCAATAAGGCAATTTTCGCATTCCTTTGCTCCATATCATGTGCTAGCTCCACAACCTTTTGGTTTGTCGTGGTGAGTTGTCCTTGTAGGATCTATGATTTCGTGACCCAGCTAGCTTCGGCTCGCTCCTTGTTTGCCGCTTCTTGCTCCAATGAAGACTTTAGTTCTACAATTTCATTTTCCAATTGAGCCTGGTGTATCTCAAAATCAACATCTTTCTGCTGCATTTACTACTCAAGTTGAGTGTGCCGACGAAGGAACTCCTCATCCTTCTGTCACACTTGTCCCAATTTTTCCAGCTGGTCTTGATATTCCTTGTTCTTCTCCTATAGCTCAGCGACCAAGTTAGGATCGAGGGATTGAAACTTCACATGTTCTTCTCAGAGCTTTGCTTGCTCCTCCTTCTTCTATTGGGATAGGCACTTAAATTCAACCTCCCTAGCTTTCTCCTTGGTGAGCAAGACCTCGA
This sequence comes from Sequoiadendron giganteum, assembly GCA_007115665.2. NCBI lineage: Eukaryota > Viridiplantae > Streptophyta > Pinopsida > Cupressales > Cupressaceae > Sequoiadendron > Sequoiadendron giganteum. The sequence goes on along the minus strand of CM021105.1, from coordinate 110,049,768 downwards.
CCCTATCCTTTATGCTTTTCAACTCTTTTTCCCTTTTCTTTAGCTGCCAATTAGACTTAAGAAAGCTGGTGGTTACTACCCGCTTCATTTCCTCCATGAGCTCTACCTTGTCTTGAGGTCAGGCTACACTTAAATTGAGCCTGAAGGCATACATGTTGTAGTCATCTGGTTGCATTTATTCTTGTGTCTTGATGACAGTTGGGTACATAGTCGCAAAATGTAGCGACTGTTGGAACCTCATTAAAAATTGTTTGTACACTTGGTTCTGTTGGCTTCTTAGCAACTTTAGCCTTTTTCCTTTGGGCTCTAATTACTCGAGCCTACCTAGTCCTATCACCTTTTGATAAGAATTCATAGGGAAACTTGACGAGTCCACCCGCGAAAGGTGCACCGGGAGGAAGGGCAAAAGGAAATGAAAGGGTGGTGGTACTGGGAGACTTTTTCTTTGGTAAACTAACTATCTGAGGCGAGAAGGGAGGGATACTCCAACACTCTAATTATAGGCTAGTCGGAAGACTTAAAGGAAGCAAAGTCGTTGTGGCTTCTATCTACTGGGAAGAGTGGATTGGCTCTGACATTGTGGTGGTAGGAGACGTGTCAATGAAGGTAGAAAAGGTAGAATGTGAGAGGCTTTGGGACACAGAATGTATTGCAGTGAATGGTGTGAGGTTCTGCGAAGGATTAAGGGAAAATGGGGCCACACGAGAGAATTATGCAAAACCCCCTACGAACATGGGAACAAAGTTCGTAACGCATTGGTTGACACATGAAACAAGAGGTGTTGTGGACAGAAGAAGGGCAACTAAGATTTGTGAAACTAGAGAAGAGGGAGCAAAAGATACCTGTGGTGCGGATGATTATTGTCCTTTGTTTGTTGTTGGCTCTTTGCTTCCCTCGGGGTACTGCAAACAATGGCGAGTCATCTACCTCTAAGGTTTTAGATTGTTGCGATGAGGTTGCCCTAGTCCTCCTTGCTATCTAGGTGCGAGTTAGTGAATACCTCGCACACAATATGATAACCCGCACATTAGAGGAGACTCTACTGGGTTGCTTCATGACTTTTCCCTTTTGTTGCATCGTGGTGTCTTATATCTCTGTTTCTGGTTCTGCTCCTCCATCTGACTATGATTCAACTTCCTATAAACTAGAGTCCTTTTCTCCACTCTAGTAGGAATCTAGATGCTCGTTGTTCCATAATCTATTGAATTTTTCATCCATTTCCTTGGTTTCATAAGGGACCTCAGTGCATTGGGTCTCCTGTCGATATATCCAGAAATCATGGACCTTCTCCTCCTTCTAGCTATAGTTCTTTAGTAGATTGTTACGAAGAGTGGTTCCCATTTTTCTTGTGTTATCATACTACCCAGTTGAGAGGTAGAATCTAAGCCAAGGGGGCTGACCACCTTCAATAGGGATGTATGCTAGGTCAACAATGAACTCATCTGCATCTGACACTGAATTCTGACGCTTCTCCCAGTAAGGTCAGGGGTAGTGTGTCACTTTGAAATACTAGTTTGGCAAGTCATCATTGGGGTTGTAATTCCATTTATCGCAAATCCATACCAACCCTAGATGAGCCAACTTTATTTCCAGTACATCGTGAGCTTTTCTCTTAGCCATGATTACTATTTTGTAGTTCATCGGGTAGCTGAAAAAATCCTTTCCACCTTGCCTTTCTATTGCAGAAGGTGACGTCGATAATTGATACCTAACGGAATACCTCTAGCACTAGTATTCGGTCTGTAAGACATGTTAGAAGTTGGAATGGCTCACTGGTGAAGCCACGTAATCAGACAAACGTGAAGTCTTCACCCAAAAACTAGTCACACCTTGGGGTGAAGCTCTACATGAAATCAGTTTGGTTCGATTTGAACTGTAAGAGAGTGTTGTCTCCACTTAAATCCTGCAAAATCGGATATAAGAAATAATCTTAAAATATGTAGTATTCATACGTCACAGAGAGAAGGGGAGTCCATGTGGAGACTGACTTCCTCCTCTGATTTTCATCAAAAATTAAAAGGCCCAGACGCTTCTAGAAGAAGTCAGGATTTTGATGCAAGAACATATGTGCGAGAAAGGACAAGAACCTGAACCTCCACTGAAGCCGGTATTTTGCTATCTGGCTAAGCATCTCTTACATGAGGAATTCAACAAAATCATACTAGAAAAAGGAATGTTTCCTGTGTAATTTAAAACCCAAACTAAGTTGAGGGTAAGTGCAAGAAGTTGGGTCCACGAAGAGGGGAAGTTTCGGCCAAAAAAAAAAATCTCCCAGAAAACACTTACGCGTTATTAAAAAATGCGTATGCATTATGCATCGGGTAACCGAGCCTAAAATAATGCGTATGCACTATAAAACGAGTACGCGTTACATAGCACGTACAAGTCATTTATTTTAAAAAATAAATGTTTTTTAGAAACGGGGTACGTGTTTTAAAATGGATTGTACTTGTTTCTAAAAAGCATTTTTTTTTAAGTAATCAAACAAATAAAGATCGCATGTGTTTTGTAACGTGTACGCGTTTTTAAAAATGCATACGCGTTATTAAAAATTTGAATCTCCAATCCACATGTAGCCTTGGTTTTAGGCTCGGAAAAGGCTTGGCAATCCGACACTTAGCCTTTGACCTACAACTACAAAACTAAGGCAGATTGAAGAAGAATGTCCAATTTTGGCAATATGGCTGATGGACGTTTTTCCTGAACCAATCTATAAAATTAAAACCCATTAGATAACATGATGTCTAGTTTCCAAATATATAATTTTTATTAAGATTGGATTATATTTGTTATTTTTTAATTAATTTCTAAGAAAACTAGTCCTTAAACTTGAAATATCAGGCATTTTTGTTTTTTAATAACTTTTTTGGTTAAGTTTCTTGTAAAAAAAATTATATGGAATCAATCTTCAAACAATTCTCTACAAAATAAAATAAAAAATAAAAAAATGTGTAGTTTAGGTCCAATTATGTTGTCCGTACACATTGATTTTTAAAAACAGAAATTAAGGCCAATAAAAATTCAATAAAAAAATATTAAAAAAAAAATTATAAAAAAAATTCCTCATCAATCTTCATATTGTTAGCTTTCTTTCTCCAAAAATAATTAGAAAAATAATTTTATTTGGGTCAAAAAGTGGTGTTCGTACACATGCATGGTATGGTAAAAAAGCGAGGACTTTAAAAAAGTGGCTGTTATACATCTCTATCAAAATTTAATTTATATCATCTGGGTATTTGAATAAATTACATATTTGGAAACTAGATTCAAAATGATAAATTTCATATTACTGAATTTTTTCAAGATTCATTGTGTAAGTGCTTCAAATTTTCAGTCCAAGTGTGACAAATTTTGAAAAATATTAAAAACACTTCCACTTTTTGTGGACCCAACTTCTTGCATCAGCCCTTGAAATTCCTGGACCTCCTTGTCGATATCAAAGTCGCAAACAAACTCCATCATCGAGAAAGAATCTTTCATGTCATCCTTGAAGCCCTTATGCATCACTGGGATCTGCATTGGCTTATTCTAAGCTAGTCTTTGAGTCTGTGTTATAGAAACTCAGCGCAAGGTCCCTGTCCCTTCAATAGGTTTCTCCCTTCTTTGGAGTGAAATTATCCATTTGAGGCACTTTGGAGTGAAATTTTGGTATACAAAGCACATTATAGATAGCCTCCTTGCATATAACCACACTGACCTCCCGACCTTCAATTGTGTTAGTATCTGAGTTGAAGTGCTTGATGGCCTCGTCTACCAATTCAGGGCAGTACTGTACTAACGAGACCATATATTGTGGAAGACCACTATACCAACATTTATGTGTCATGGAATCGGGGTCACTACTCCTTTTCATCCTTTCACAGGTTGCCTCCCTAAGTGATTTGGGATTTTTTGCAAGAATGGGGTCATGAATATTTTCCCATTCTTCTTTAATCATCTTCTTATCTTTGTGAGGGTTCTTCTTCTCTGCAACACGTGTATTTACCTAGGTTAGCTTTTCTGAAATTCCAGGTGAAGCATAAGAGACATCCATGAAGACTTCAGCAACTAGTCTCATGCACATGATATTAAATAAACTTTGGGCCTCTTCTCATTGCATTTCGGCTTGAGAACTTTGAGCGGTCGTAATCCTTCTGTGAATCCTCTACCCAGAAACTATGCTGAGACGGTATGAATAGCACCTTAAGCACAACGCGAAGCTTTGAATTCACAACCACACAACCTCTAATTCACACTGGGGGAGCGAATTCTCTGCAATCACCTCAATGTTTAGTTTTTCTGCAAATTGCACCACACCTGGTTCTTTTGACAATTTTTCCCTTTGTGTGCTCAAGAAGTCTTATACTCTTTTTAATTTTTTGCATGCAATACTTAGTTTCTTCTTCAATTTCTTGCCTTCAACCGATAGACAATGGTTGCCTTTCTGCATTTGATTTGACATGTACCGCCAGCTCCTCTGCCCACGCAAAATGAACTACTTTCCACTTTTGACAAGACAATAATTCATAATTATGTTAGAGATAACATCCCTTCAATGCAATTTTCATGGGAAATTGAGCAGCCGACGCCTTGCTTTTCACCTTCTTGCATGTCTTTTCCATTAATATCCCTGAAAGCATAATTAGGTTGATGTCGTAATGAGTACCTTAGAAAGATTTGTGCTCAACCTTGGAGCTTGAAAAGGCCTGCATTTCGACACCTAAGCATTTGTCTATATGAGCCATCGCCTAAGCTTGCCACCAATTCGCATTAATTGATTACCACTCCTTAATCCTGTATGCAACAATTTGTACCTGCAGACGCAACCGGGTTGGAAAATCGAGCTGGCCTTTTGGGTGATATTTTCAAGCTAAACTCGATTACCACCGTTCTTGGGATGCAAGATACCTCAGATGTTTCTATAAAAGGACCTTGTCATAGTAGCAGAACTACACTTAGCGATTAGAAAAAGCATTAGGCAATTTAGATACCATAATTGCTTACGCGGTTGAGTAGGTTCTAAATTTGCATAGCGCTAGACTTAGGTGTTTTGAGTAGAAGCTGACATAATGAACAATCCAATTAGGCTAGTGTGCAACAAGTCTCAAATGGCTTTTCTGGGAGAGATCTCCAATAGGTGTCTAAAATGTATAACCAAAAACAAACACTCACTAGCTATTATAGCCATGAAGTGGGTTTTGGGTAAAGATTATATTGATTATGAAGATAAATATCGGGTGAACATCAATATATGCTCCCACTCTTTTTCCTCGTTGCTTGACGTTTAGGCTCTGAAAGTCATGATACTTCGTGTGACACTTTAGATTTTCTCGAAGAGGTACCTCAGAGGCCTTGGTGAAGCAGTAACCAATGCAATGTATGGTCAGGGCCTTTCGATAGCGAGTGACTTGGAGTGGCATATCAAAGAAGACACAGTGGTACCATGGGTTCCATTTCTGAGTGGGTTTCAACTCCATTTACATGTTGAGCATCGTGAGAGAGCCACCCGTGCATGCCACTTACTATTGTGCTACTACAATGTAGTGTTATTCTATGACGTGGACTGGTACATCGACTTCAAGAACCTTGTGTTCCCTCTATCGCTTGTTTTAGGTGTTGGTGTTGCTATTCTAGATCATGTTGTTGTTGATGCTAACCTTCCTGTTGCCCCTGACAATGCTCTAGCTAAAGAAGGCAACACTCACGCAGATGACAATAATGTCCATGCTCTAGCAACTTGATGATTAATGCACCTGTCTCTCTAATGTACACATATACCTGAAAGAGGGCTTGCTTGTATATATATAAGGAAGCCGCATATATAGTCATACTTTTGAATGCATGGCCATAAAGCCATTTTGTCAATATTTCTTATAAAGTATATATATAATGAATATATTTGCTATCTTCTACCCTTTGTCTTCATTCTTGTGCTCTCTACAACTTTTATGGAATCCTCGTATATGAACTTTAATTTCTGCAATATGAGTGATATTGTCTTTCTTTGTTTCTGTAATAATGGGTCTCATTATTTTTTCTACTTCTTGTAACTGGGAAAAATGTTGGAAAGAACCGGCCGACAAAAACATGAAAGGGAAAATAATTACATTAATCACATATTTACACTTGTATGAAGTATCTAAAGCTTAATTGAACAATTTTAGGTGAATTCCATTAACCAAAATTCCCAATGCTTCTAGTTCCATGTTTTCCAATTCAAATGCATTATTTCGTTTGCACTGCATTATTTTGAAAGGGCCTTCCCATAGTTTTTCGAATTTTCCATGTTGGCTAGGTTTTGCGGATCTTTCATTGAATTTTAGTACTAGGTCTTTGCATTTTAGACCTTGGTCTGAAGCTTTCTTGTCAAACCACCTATTGATGGTTAGTCATGGCTATTAGGGCTTTCCCCCTTTTTTCTTATACCTCTAGCAATTCGGCCAACCGAACCTCCATAGCTCTGTTTTCTTCAATCTCTAGAGACTTGAGTAACTGTAGTGTAGGTATCTCTATGGATATTGGTAACAACGCCTCCTTCCCATACACTAGCTCATACAACAAAGTCTTTAGGGCTTGCTTAGGAGTTATGCGGTCTACCCATAATGTTGTTTAGAGATTTATATGCCATTCCCTCTCATGATCTGAACTGATCCTTTTGATGAGTTGGACTAGATTCTTGTTAGTTGACTCAGCCAGGTCGTTTCCCTGCGGGTAAAATTTTGAGGATGTTTTAAAAAATATGCCATGTTCTAATGTGATCTGACTTACCTTGGAGCCTAGGAAATCTTTGGCATTGTCTGAGATGATAGTCTTAGACGCAGTAAATCTCGTTACCAACCCTTCAAGAAAATCTATAATTTATGCTTTCATCGCATTCTTCAGAGGTAGGGCTTCAGTCCATATTGTGAAGTAGTCAGTGGCTATTAGGATCCACTTGTGACTGGTGCTGGAGGCAAGGTTGATCATCCTAATGAAATTTTGTCCCCATTGCGTGAATAGCTCGTCTGCTACTATCAGATTGAGAGGCATGGCAAAATTCTTTCTTCTCCCTACGTAGAATTGGCACTCTTTGCAGGCTTTTACCATTTTGTAGGAGTCATTGAACAATGTAGGCTAGAAGTATCTAGCACACAAAATTTTGATAGCGATGGTCTTCACAGAGAAGTGCCCACTGATGAGCCTAGATATTGGCCTAATTAGGGGGGAAAAATCTCTTGTTATTTGCTAAAGTTACCACAGACTTTTATATTATATGTTGGAACTTTTATAGAGTTTTTCTCAGTCATAAGACATTTGGACTAATTTCATTTCTACTGGTTTTAATGATATTTACCTATTATGTGGACCATCTATATTTATCTTGCATGTGATTGATGAATGTTCTTTGAGGTGGTTATGATTATGCAATTATTATGTGTACTGAAATCACTCTACAGATATGCTTGAAATGCTAAGTTAAGAAATGCAACCACCAGTCGGTCAGGTTGAGGAGTCATGTGAAGTTCAACTGAGGATGACGGTAGAATATTCCCATGTCAGCCGCATGTAACCACCTTGCACCAATCTTTAATGGCATTGAACATTGCAGGCGTTACTGTAGTGGTCGATTCCATGTTTGGGCATGCATGTCTGAAAGGATTCCCCTGCATACATAACCACCCCTTCCACTTTCTTCCCACTTTCCCTAAATGGAATCCTCTCAGTTAGTGGGAGTTGATGACCTTGTTTAGTTGATAAATAAGTCTTGAATCCTCCTTCCTCGAGCTAGCGAGTTAGTGAGTCGGTCTCCAAGTTCTTGTACAAGCTGATAATCAGCCATAATTTTGTAAGTGCATTTTCTGATGAATGAAATAAAATTCTGAGTTGAGTATTTGAGTTTGCATTAGTTTAGAGGATACTCATCCAAAGGGGGCCACTTGGTGAGTAATCTATTCCTTTAGTCTAGTTAGATTATTATTAGTTTATGTTTAGTACTTAGTTAAGATTCTAGCATTGAATGTTCTTGCAGCCACTAGAATTCCATTATGTGAGTGTTCCTATAGACAAAGCGGGCAAACTAGTTTTCTGTTTGATGAACAGTTTTCCTTCTTGTTATGCATAATCAGTTTAGATTTGTTTAAGTGATGTTCAACATTAGATTTGTTTCCTTTCATTCAATTTACTTTTAGTATTGAGTATTTCTTAGTTATAAAACGAAGATGACTGCTTTGAAATTCCTAGTGCACATATTGTGCTGACCCATTTCAAGTTCATGTCCCTCGGTTGACAATTTAAATGTACCTTCATGATGGTTAAGATGGCTATTCAGGTCAGATGTCCAATCTTTGAATCATGGTTGTAAGGGCTTAGTTATTAAAATCATTGTAGGAGGCTAAAAATTTTGGTGTTGTTTCCAGGAATGGTGTCAAACTAGGAAGTCCGTTGGAGTCATTGATAGCTTTTATGTTGTAGTGTTTTTGGAATTTGCTCTTAGTGTTAGAAGTTATGATCTACTTTTTTTCCCCACCCATTCTTTGTGTGAGTTGGCTGATACTAAGTTGATACTGCATGCATAGAAGAAGAAGAGATGCTTATGAGATATTCCTTCCTAATAATCTTGAGCCATTTCAGCTAGTAGAGCTTCCAAATTTTTTGAGAGATGAAGAAGAAGAACCATAGCCCTTTGTTGATATATTCTTTGACTTGACCAATTCTGAAGTTTCCCTTGAAGATCAAAATCCTGTTGAAGAACCCTTTATTTTGGAATTTCATCAAGCAAGCATGGCTGATACAAATGGAGATAGACCTAATAGGCAAAACCAACCAACTTTCCCCTTTCCCATTGCTGAACAGAACGAAGTAGATAACCTCAAAAATATCCCTGCTTTAGTCCTTCCTAAATTCTATGGGCTTGTCACAGAAGATCTTGATACCTTCTTGTTTTAGTTTGATATACTTTGCATAAGCTATCACTATACCACTGATACCCACATACTTAAGCTATTTCCTACTACTTTGAAAGAAGCTACATTGAGATGGTTTATGAGCCTTGGTAGAAACACTGTGAGAACTTGGGAATATATGAAGACAAAATTTCTTGAGAAGTACAAAGAATATTACAGGGGTAGTGACATGAGAGGAGGTGACATTTTCATAATGCAGAAAAAGGAAGATGAGAGCCGGAAAGATTTTATCTCAAGGTTTATGTTTTGTCTACAGAAATCTCCACATCATACACTTAATGAAGACTCACAAAATTTGTTTTTCCTTAGAGGAATTAATGAAAGTTGCACTAATGCCTTGGACCTGATGGCAGGAGGAGATATCACTCAAGTCCCTTGGGATGATATCAAGAAGATATGTCAAACTATTCTTGGGCAACTTCAAAGAAAGGAAGAGCCTACCAATCCTCTATGGGTAAGTCACCCAGTAGTGAAATATCAAGGATGGAGATTACTAATTTGTTTGCATATTTCAAGCAAGATATAATCAACAATCTAGCTACTCAACTGGATACACTCCAAGCTAAGAAGAAACATGAGGAGGCAGAGGCAATACTCACAAAATATTGCCCTCATTGTAGACAGAAGAAGAGGGAATGTAGTTGAAAAGTGATAGCCAACATTGACAGTAAACAGATTCCACCTGAGTTCAAACCAATTCAGATCGAGGAAGACCAAGTCTACTTTGTTGCACAGAAAAGGCCATGGGCTTCAAGACAAGGTGTGCCACTAGATCCACTATCTTTTCTTGGACCATATTTTAATTCTTTTTCATCTGGTAACCAATGGTAGCCACCCTTTCCATCCAACTATGGAGGATACCCACCCCAGTCTTGGAATAACCCACCCAATGCTTGGTTCAATTATCAAAATTCCTCACCTTAGTGGTTGCAACCTCAGGGGAATTGGCAACAGTTTCAGGGACCTTAGGAAATGGGCAGCAAACATCTCAATGGAGAGGTGGCCAACAATGGCCAAACCAAACCACCAGCTATATGCAGCCATCTTCTCAACCCCAACAACCTGCTATAATTCCTCCTCTTGCTAATTCAAGTGCAAATGTATCCAAACCTACCCAGTTACTAGCCCAACCCATACCAAACCCAAATAATAAACCACAGCAGCAGCCTGTATATTCTACTGATCCAAATCATTTTCTTGCATATGTTGTGAGTTTAAGTGACATACGTCTACGTTCAAGAACTTTGTTAGCTCCTTCCACCCCCATTATCACTAAGCTCACTTTGGAAGAGAAAGAACAATCTTTGACTAAACCCATTTAGCCTTGTGCAACTAAAACTCATGAACTAGCTCTAGTAAAGCAGATAGCACAAGAACCATCATTCCCTCAGAGATTAGAATTTTCCAAGAAAAAAGAAGATAAGGAGGAAACTAGTTTTGATATCCTCGACCAGCTAAAGAATATATGTGTCCAGATACCCCTGTTCCAGGCCATAAAAGACATCCCTATCTATGACAAGGAAATCAAAGAAGCATGCCTCAAGAAACAAGGCAGGAAAAAGAAGGACCCCACTATAGTCCATGTAGTAAGGCATCTTGTTGACATCATGCTTGGAAAAGTGACTATCCCTAAGTACTGTGATCTAGGTATCCCTGTAGTTGAAGTTGTTATAAATGGGATGAACATAGAGAATTCTTTGATTGACTTGGGTGCAACAATCAATGTGATGACTAAAGACATCTTGTAAAAACTGAATATTGCAAACATGAGATCCACTCCTACAGTCTTGTAGCTTGCGGATAGTTCCACTGTTAAGACTGATGACATAGTAGAAATGCAAGTGGTAATTACCTTTTATTACCATTTATTGCTATTATTAAGTCTATCATAATTTCGAAATGCAAGTGGTAATTGCTAAAAACAAAGTAAAGGAAATTCAGTCGACAATTCACCCAGCAAGCAAGCAGGAAAGAATTTGAGAATTGCAGAGGTACTTTTGCATAGTGACAGGTTGAATATAAACAATGGGAGGTAGACTCATTCAGAATGAGCCCTCAGCTCATGATGCTTTGTTATAGGATGCAACGTGCTTAACCGAACTTTAGAATTATGGTTGGTTAGATTATTTTATGAAGTTTAATGGTTTTGACGAGGGTATTGCATTGGGGTTTGCTTAGTCATTTTTAGACAGAAAGACCATAGTGAAAGGACTGGAGGTCATAGCGACTGAAGAATGAATTGAAGAAGTTTCAAGGTTGTCAGCTGATGGTCAACCTTACCCTATTTCTAAGGATGACAAGATAACCAAGGCTATATTCATGATACATTGTGATCCTCCACTCACTATTGACAAACAGGGTGCCAAAAGACTCTCTCTACCCGAGCCATGGAAGCAAGCAGCCATACACATCATCAGATATATTACCTGTGAAGGGCCACTGTCAAACTTGCATTCAATGCACTTCAAATTGCTGAGTCATATGAGGCGTGAGAGGAAGATGAATGTGCCCAATGTCTGGTACAACCTTCTCTCCATTATGGCAGCACAAAATTAAAAAGGTAGGGAAAACTTTGTATCCCACCATTGTCTGATTAAATTGTTGGTTATAAGATCTCTGCATGATACAACCCCTAGAATGGCCTGGGATGATTTTGTGAACACTGAGCAATATAAACCTGAGCCATCTTAGCCTATGGTTTCACCTCAAACACGTAGGTCTAGTAGAAAATTGAGCACAATTGAAAGCACCCCTGGTGCTTTGACCTCTGGTGCTGGTGTGGATTCCCCCATTGAAGAAAATACTATAATTGTTAGTTCCTCTAATTATGAGAATGAAAAAAAAAACTCTTCATCAAATTTTGATGATGATGATATTCTGTTAAAAACTGTAATAAAAAAAAGAGCACAAAAAAGGGAGGCAAAAGTAAGGAAGAGGAAAATGAAACTTGCGCGAAAAGACGCGCCAAGCCCTAAGAAAAGGAAGGCTAGCACTGTTCATCCTGCAGCCAAAGGGAAACAAAAAGACCTCTCAAGAAATCGAATTTGATCGATATCGAGCTTGGTAGAGCATCGTGTGACAACATAGATGCTCCAATGGAGTAGGAGAATGTACAAGAAGCAGATATATTCGAAGAGGAAACAAAAATGACCCTGGCAGATCTTGTTGCCATTGCAGAAGAAGTTGAGACTCAAGAATAGGAAGAAAGTCAGGAGTTCCTACAACAAGACCAACAGTGGGAGTTCCCGTAGCAAAGTCAGGAAATAGATCAGGATTTCCTGTAGCCACCACCAGAAGAAGAACAAGAGGCCCTACAATAGAATGAGGAAACAAGAATCATTCCTCAACAACCTAAATCGATGGGACCTCCTAAATCTATGCAGATAGTTCTCTATGGGAAGTAGCCATCTATGAAATTCTTGGTAGGAATCCATAACCCTCCTGATTTTTTAGTGAATACAACTATTTTAAATTTATGGGAAGAAATACAGAGAAGGGAGGAGGAATGGAAAAAAGAGAAGAAACGGTTGAAGAAGGAAATCCAAGAGAGGAATGAGATGATTGAGGAAAAGAATGAGGAAATTGTCTTTCTGAAGGAAAGGGTAAGCGACATTGCAACCCTGGTGCCACAAATCTTGGAATGTAGAACCCCTCCAAGGGTTTATGCTTTGCACTTGAAGGAGAAATACCTTTCCTTTAGAATGTCAAGAATCATCATAGGTTTGAACCCATCCATTGAAACTCCTACAGAATTTCTCAATGCCTACAGGATTGCTTCCCTTGAAACAAAAAAATTGTTATGTGAATTCTATTTACACAACTTTGCTGACCCACAAGACCAAGACTGGAACCCACTGCCTTATGGTGGAGATATACAATTGAGAGCATTTACGTCCTGGGTACAAAATGAGATTAGTTGGGGTGAACAATACAATGCTTACAAGAAGAAGTAATCTAGTATTCCACTAGCCATTAGGGCTGAATCAAAGCACCCCAAAGACATACAAATTGGAATAGATTGCTCTTTAGGCCAAGCTATGGTAATAGAATAATTCCTTGGATTGAAGCTTTTTATAGTGAGTATGAGGTAAAGACTGTAGCAAAAGAAGATACTACGAGGGGATATCTATCCTAGAGATGGAATCTATTGACTAATGAGCTAAAATAGGTTGAGTCATATTATGTCCACAACTATGCAGTTGGACTGAAAAGAATTGAAAGATACATCCAGCTTGGGAGAACAAAGGGGCGAGAATGGCTTCTCCTAAATTTTTGGCCACCTACCCTCCTATGGCCTATGCCTAATTTTAGATTCTATAGGTATGACATTGCAGAGAAACAAAATCTATGGAGGATATTTGATAATTTGGGAGGATTTTACTAGAATCATGATTCACCCACGACAGACACTGACATTGGATAGATATCAGTCGCAAACTTTAGGGCCTTAACAAAGTAGAAGCATAGCTCTTCCCCTACTAGAGGACCAGAAAAGTGTTAGGTTGGGGGGAGTGATGAGCCTATATTTTGGCCTAGTTAGGGGGGTAGAATCTCTTGTTATTTGCTAAAGTTACCACAAACTTTGATAAAATATATGATAGCACTTTTATATAGTTTCTCTCAGTCATAAGAAATTTGGACTAATTTAATTTCTATTGGTTTTAATGATATTTACCTATTATGTGGACCATCTATATTTATCTTGCATATTATTGATGAATTTTCTTTAAGGTGGTTATGATTATGCAATTATTATGTGTATTGACATTACTTTGCAAACATGATTGAAATGCTAAGTTGATAAATACAACCGCTAGACGGTCAGGTTGAGGATTTGTGCGAAGGTCAACTAAGGATGATGGCAGAAGATTCATGTGTCAACCGCATGTAACCACCTTGCACCAATCTTTAATGGCATTGAACATTGTGGTTGTTACTGTAGTGGTTGAGTCCACGTTTGGGCATGCATGTCTGAACGGATTCCCCTGCATGCATAATCACCCTTCCACTTTCTTCCTACTTTCCCTAAATGGAATCCTCTCAGTTAGTGGGATTTTATGGCCATGTTTAGTTGATAAATAAGGTTCGAATCCTCCTTCCTTGAGCTAGCGAGTTAGTGACTCGATCACCAAGTTCTTGTACAACCTGATAATCAGCCATACTTTTGTAATTGCATTTTCTAATGAGTGAAATAAGATTCTGAGTTGAGTATTTAAGTTTGAATTAGTTTAGAGAATACTCATCCAAGGGGGACCACTTCGTGAGTAATTCATTCCTTTAGTCTATTTAGATTAGTATTAGTTTATGTTCAGTACTTAGTTAGCATTCTGGCATTAACTGTTCCTGCAACCACTAAAATTCCATTATGTGACTGTTCCTATAGCCAAAGCAGGCAGAGTAGTTTTTTGTTTGATGCATAGTTTCCTTCTTGTTATGCATAATCAGTTTAGATTTGATTAAGTGATGTTCAACATTAGCTTTTTTTCCTTTCTTGCAATTTACTTTCAGTATTGAGTCTTTCTTTGTTATACAACGAAGATGATTGCTTTGAAATTCCTAGTGCACATACTATGTTGACCCATTTCAAGTTCATATCTGTGGGTTGAAATTTTAAATATACCTTCATGATGGTTAAAATGACTATTCGAGTCAGATGTCCAATCTCTTAATCATGTTTGTAAGGGCTTAGTTATTAAAATCATTGTAGGAGGCCAAAATTTTTAAAATCTTTCTTAGCTGATTCAAAATTTAAAATGAAAGACGACTCACATGTGTGATGTGACACTAAACTTCCGCCGCCATTTCCTCTCATTAAGATTCCATTTTATTACCATTTCTTGCTATTATTAACTCTATCATAATTTTGAAATGCAAGTGGTAATTGCTAAAAACAAAGTGAAGGAAATTCAGTCGACACCCACCTTCCAGGCTGCTGTGGAAGGAGTTGAGAATTTTCTTTGCTTGCTCCATGGCGACGCATCGCAGCAGGACATCGTTGAAATTCCTTTTGAAAAGGATCCCTTCAATAAGTGAGTACCCACTATTTTGCAGTCGGTAGAATCTCCTTCTTTGAGGTAGGAGTCCCGATGGATACTTTTCGGTGTGCATGAATCTTACTCTATCCGTCAGCCAACATCCTTTAGGTTCGGGTTTGTTTGTTAAGACTATCTCTGCTTGTTCTTCCTCAATTTCCATCTCTTCATCGTGTGCCAAATACTCACACAACCCTCTTCCTTTGATAGTCTTCATAGGCCTAATTTTAATGTCATATTCTAGGATAGTGATCCAGTTGGCCCTTTTGTCGGTGATTTCTCTTTCCATGATGTACTCTCGCACACTAGAATGTGTGATGTAACCAATTAATTTAGTACAATCTATAAGGTTTCAAAACTTCTTGAGTCCCTTTACAATTGTGAAATCTTGTCTTTCAATAAAGTTATAGTTCATTTCGTACTCCTTCAAAGTTTGGGAATGGAATGCTATAGGGTGTTCTCCCTTTCCTTCATCATCTTTCAAAATTAAAAAAGTGGTGATTCTTGTCTTATTGCTAAAAACATACATTATGAAGTCCTTTGACAAGTTAGGATTTGCCAACATAGGAGCCGAAGAAATAGAATCTTTCACCTTCTTGAAGGCTTCCCTCGCTTCATTTTTCCATTTGAAGAATTAGTCTTTTTTTAGCATCAAGGTGATCGATCTAATTATTCTTGCAAAATCAGAGATAAATTTGCTTACAAAGTTAACTTTTCCCAAAAGATATTGTACACCTTTCTCGTTTACCAGAAGAGGAAGTTCTCTAATTGCTTTTACTCTTTCGAGATCAATAGTCATTCCTTGTTGGGACACTACATGCCCCATCAATTTTCCTTGTGGTAATCCAAAAACACATTTTTTTAGGTTTAGGGACACCCTGAACTCCTGGCATTTTTTGAAAACCTTCTCTAGATGATCAAAATGGTCATCTTTAGATTTTGAAAATACAGCCAGATCATCTAAGTAGATGAGGATGATTTTGTTGATCAGTTCGCTCTGAACCTGATTGTAGCTCGAGAAACCATCTAATAGAGAAAACATCTTTGAACCTGCCATAGTCTGTAGGATCGATTCCATGGAAGGCAGTAGGTAGTGGTCTTTTAGTGAT
Source organism: Sequoiadendron giganteum (assembly GCA_007115665.2). Taxonomy (NCBI): domain Eukaryota; kingdom Viridiplantae; phylum Streptophyta; class Pinopsida; order Cupressales; family Cupressaceae; genus Sequoiadendron; species Sequoiadendron giganteum. Next base: position 110,033,706 of record CM021105.1, on the reverse strand, counting down.
GCCTTTTTTAGATCGCAAAATTCAACACAGAGATGAATGTCTCTTTTTTTTTGTAAGACTAGAATGAGGTTAGACACCCATGTTCTATGCTTGATTGGAAAGACAATCCTAGACTGGATCAACTTTTCTAGCTCTTGTGCCATTAAGGCTTCAATCTTTGGATTAACGAGACTATGTTTTTGTCGAACTGGTTTAGCACCTTCTATTAGTTTGATGGTGTGTTGGATGATATCAGGATCATACCCCCTGAGGTCATCATAAGAACAGGCCACAACCCCTTTGTATTTCTCGCAGAAGTATATGAGCTTGTCTTTATCATACTGTGAGACTTCTTTCTCGACCTTAAATTTTCTTTTATTCCCAACCTCTAGGTCGGTGTAGTCTACTTGGTTGGCTACAAATTTTCTTCTATCATTTCTTATGTCATCGCACTCAAACAGATTCTTGAGAGTGACCAACCCTTTTAGATGCTTATTTGATTTCAACTAGATGATTTGTTCTTCATATGCTTCTTCAATTTTTGGCCGAAACTGATTGGAAAACTCTCTTAACTGTTGAATGAATGAGGCGATGTGTTCATCACTTTCAAATACTTTCCAACTCATGTCATTGTTGGGAATGGAAGGTCAAATGATTACTCGTACAACATGCACATTCTCAATTAAGTAGGAGATAGGATCAAATTGAGATCCTATCATGGCCATGCGAACCACATCTGAATTATGCTCCCTTGGTACAACATAGATGTTAAAAGCTTTGAAACCTTCGATGAGGTCCCAAACCCTATGCCTATAAGATTGCATACAAACATTTTTTGTAGCGAAGATGTTTCTAACTTGGTTGATTACAAGTTCAAAATATTCAAACAACATTAATTGTTTGATACCCATGTGTTATGTGAGGCTTAGTCCTTACACAAGACCCTCATATTTGGCTTCATTGTTTGAGCAAGCAAATTGGAAGTGAAGCGCCCTAAAGATCTGCTCATTAGATGGTGATGTTAGACGTATCTCGGTGCTTGCACCAACTTTGCGTCTCACACCGTCGAAGTGTAATGTCTAGAGCTATAAGGCTTGTTCAGGCGTAGAGTCCTTTAATACCCTGACCATAACTCTTGATCTTCATCATAGATTACATAGGTGTCGAAACCAGTGGCATGATAATTTCTGAAAGGATTGGTGCCCACACTATCAGTCAAGAATACTTCTCCTCGATCAAATTTGTCTTCGGTTACCTACTCATGTTCCGAAAACTTGCTACTATTGGATTCTTCTTTGGCGACAGAGGTGTTAGTATCTTCGAAGTTGATCATGGCTTCATCAGCTACATGTTCTATGTGCAGAGGTTCTGATATTATCTTCATTTTGGACTTGTGCTTAGTTCTAAGAATTAGGTGGGACCAATCCAAAGAAAGGTATTCGCCTATCTTTGAAGTGAATTCTAGGGATAGACAGAGGTTGAACATGGGAGGGACGTCAATGATCACATTATCTTACGACACTATGATGCTACAAAAAGAAAACATAGTTAAGGGGAGGTCTTTAATGATTGCTACAATTTTGACCTTGTTCCCATCCAACTACATAACTCCTCTCTTTAAGGGCTTGTAGCTAAGCCCTAAAGCTTCAGCTATTTGCTTGGGCATGACTGTAGTACTGGCACCAAAGTCAATCATGGAGTTGTGCAGTAGTTTCTTCCCCACAATGAGAGTCAAGAAAAAAGGTTTAGGTTTTGATTTTTCTTCTTTGACTTGAGGTGGAGACTCTTCTCTAGTATTCGCAAGAAATTTGGTTGGAGGCAATGAATCCATTGCATTTTTAGGATTTTATCCCATTGACTGTTCAACTGTATCTTTCTATAGGGCCTTTTGTAGTAATGAATTCTGCTTTGGAATGACTAAGATATCCCAAAGGGTTACATTAGCGGAAGAGTTTTTCAATTGTTCCACCATGTTGAAGGGTGGTCAGTTTGGAGGCTTCTACTCCTTGGATTTGGTGATAATAATCTCCTTGTGCGGCTGCAGAGTGACCAGTTATGGAGCAACCATGGAAGGGCCAAAGGATTGGTCCAGGATGTTTTTAGGCTGCAGAGTGGTCGGTTCGCCTATGAACCTCCTCTTCGATCAGGTGTTGTAGTCAGACTATACTTGTGGGATCGTTGATATAGATGCTTCACAGGTGAACACTGCTTCTTCCCCTTCCATGAATGAGAGGAGAGCATGGTCAAGAGCTATGTCATTTTCTTTCTCTAAGGGAATTCCCTGCATCTGTGTGGTGTGAACCACATTCTCCGCTTGGGGAGAGGCGTATGCATATCTTGAATTCATCACCATGCCCTGGTTGTGCTGCTCCGTAACTTTTTTCTGCAAATTACCACGCAGACAATTTTGGGGCATATGAGCATCATCATAGGGATAACACCATGGATTAAAATTTTTGGTGAGATTGATATTCCTTGCAGTTAGCTCTCTGCTTATGCCAGTTTGAGCCAACCCTAGCGGAGTCGATACCAACACTATTTGGTGATTTGTCTGGGTTGGCGGATTCATGCGTGCAGCTCCTTGATATTAGTTCTATTGGTAGGAGGATCTCCCACTTTGATAGTCTTGGTAGGATGGTCTCGGAGGAGTAGCCTTGTTATGCTTGATAGTGGTTACTTTGTTTGTCAAGTTCCATAACATCTCCCTTATGTCACTCATCTCGTCCTTTGAAGCGTGGGATATAGAAGCAACATTTTGGGGTGCACTTGGATATGTATACATAGATGGGGGTGGCATTGGTATGTTGGTAGATGGAATCTCTTGAGTAAAAGCTGATATTTCAGGGAATATTGGCATAATGGGCTAAGGTGGTAGCTTCTTGACGTCAATTAGGTTGTTCTTCGCCTTAACTACTATGTTGTATGCATCTGGTAACGTGGTTCTACAGAGTGACTAGATCATCATGGAGATGTTGGCATTGATGGACCTTAAGTAAAACATAAATGCCAACTCAGCCGGTGGTCAGATGGAATTCTGGATCTTCTGCCAAGTTGTATGGAATCGGGCATTGAAATCAGTCATGGCTTTAGATGGGGCCCACTCGATTGTTATAGTTGGTGATATAGCGAAGACCTATCTTTGTTGCTAGAAAATATTTCATAAAAGGGATCCTCGAGATCATCCCAAGTACCGATAGTATTAGCCGGTAGAGTGTGATACCAATCTAGTGCTCTTCCTCATAGAGAATCAACAAGCAATCTTAGCGCTATATTCTGATCTATAACTCCATGCACCAAACACACGTCTGCAACATCTTGTAGATGTTCGGATGGTGTTCTCGAGCCATCTCTGATAAAATTTGGAATAGTTTTAAGAGCAGAGACTGAGATAGGGGCCCATACGGCAGGTGCAACCGGGGCTACAAGGGGGATTATGATTTCCCAAGCCACATAATTTTGATTTGCAATCAACATTATGGCTGGGATCTGAAAGCTCTATTGAGCAAGTTTGGGTATGTGTTGTTACTAGTGGAGGACTAACAAGCCAAGATTTTTTGCGGTTCATGATCTAGTAACAGGTCGATGACCTATACACCCTTTTGATTCGATATATTTAAATGGTCCCACCAGGCGTGCCAGGAAAGAGAAAAAATTATTGATACCAAAAATTGACTAGGTAACAACCCTTTGTAGGAAACTCAATTAAAGGAGGGACCTATTGCGCTAAACTAAGTAACCTCTGGATTTTAAAGAAGTCAGCTCTTCTATAACTAGGGTTTTGAATGGGAAAAGGAAGTAGGCATAAAAACTAAAAGTATCTAACTAGGGCGATGCACCGAGACTTAGATGTAAGGCACGATAGACCTATCTTGTAGATGCGATCTAAGGGCCCGTTCAACAATCTGCTATGTTTAGAATGAAAAGAAATAAAGATAAAATCTAAATGATTCACTTAATGACATAAAATAATATTCATACACATTTACTGAAAAGAGGAGTCAAAGACATGATCTAAACCAACAAACTTGTATTAAAATTATAGAAGTTCTGCAAATGAAACATTTAACACCACAATGGCATAGTAAAACTTTATCAAAATCTTCAAGAAAATAGAAAAGGCTGAACAATGGCACAATCTGCAAGTCTTTACAATAATATAAAAAAGTGGTAAATGCTTGGTTCTTCTACCAATATTTTCCTCTCAAAATCTATACCCTTGCTTCAATGGAAGAAGCAGTATCTATAAGGAAACCTAGCTCGGTGAGCCAATAACCAAAAAATATCCTCCGATCATGAGCAATGATGCATTTAGCAATGATTTCCCCTTGCCGTTACAACCAAAAAGATTTGAACCATGAACGAGGATGCCCTAGAGTCGGATGTATCCCCTGCGAATGATGGAAGTGGTCCCAATAGACCAGAGCACTAGGGTGCTGCCACAATAGTGGTTTACACTTTCTAGGAGATCCAAATTTTGTTGAAATCACATTTTTTTAGAAAATATAATGATTTAAGCCTTGAAAATTTCCATTTAAAGGATTCCAATTGAAGAGGGTTTGATCAAACCACCTTAGACCAAGCCTCCTTGGATAGAATCCCACTAGTTTTAAACCATACCTATAACATAGTCTCCTTTACACTTATCAAAATGCTGATAAAAACCACTTTTGATTTACCTTTTAGGGGATCAAATGTGTTCATTTAAAATTTATTTTTTGTAAGTATGTAGTCCTTATTATAAGCTTCCAAAAATGTATACTTTTAATTAAATTTAATTTGATTATTATATTTATTTTTTATTTCTTGTGAATGTAGGTTTTTCACCGAAAATCAAGCGCATGTTCTACACATGTGGAAAAATAGTAGATTATCAAAATAAAATTTTGAAAAATATGCTTAGCCTGGGTATTGATGTCCTTGATCCATTAAAAAAAATGAATTTCAATACATACAGAAAAATTTATGTTGTATGCAGTCTGTCTATGTTTGAATTGTAATTGGTTTGACTTCAGAACTTTATTAAGGAAAAAATATTTAATAAAACACTATGAAACCAAATGAACTGGTTAGATATCATAGTTACAAATGTAAATTCAAAAAAAATAGAACTTTATCCTTCATACAAAATAAGTTATGTTGTATACGGTGAGCATCACTCATTAAAAATGTTGTTTACTGATAAAAACTAGTTTTTGAAGGAGATGAAAACAAAAGTGCAATCTGATTCCAAAATTTTTGAAAAAAATATATTTAGAATCTGTAGACAAAACTTGACAAATCACTAGTTTTCACCATCTTTAAATTCCTCGCGGTTTAGCTACTATAGGAGCCCGAAAGTGAAGATTTAGTTAAAAAAAATTAGTTCAGTGTCCAGTTTGCCCAAAAATTGTAAACCAATATTGTGGGATCACTCGCTGACACGTGCAATTCACTCATGGCGGTAGTTACTTAATATGGCAGCTGGTGATAGGTTGTCGCCTACCCATTTTTTTTCATGAGGTAGCCTTTAGAAGATCATGTGGCAAGCGGTCGGGGCTGGCACTTGTTCTTCTCCTTAAATGATGAAAAACCTGCGCTATGAAGACACGTGGAGGTCTCCGAACATACTTGGCTGGAGGTGGCGTCTACCAAGGAATGTGCATGGATGGATGTTATGTGGCAAGCGATCGGAACCCAAAATGAGAGCGATGCAAAGGGGCACTGAAGATTGCAAACTGTTGACACCTGGAAGCATAGCGAAAATCTTTTGAAAAGTGAGAGGAGGAAACCTTGCGAGGAGCGCTTGGGTGACAAGTGGCAACATTCACAATGAGACTTTGAGAAATGAGTGTGATATTGCTTTTTAAAGAGGGGGTGTGGCTGGTACTTAAGCAAAACAAAATCATCCGAAGGGAGCTTGGGAATTTTATGTTCACAATATGTATATGTATATGTAATTGATCGACCGTGTGTATATATACACACACACATGTGTGTGTGTAGGTTTTTGTGTATATACACAGTAGGCCATATTTTACCTGCAAGAAACTCTTAATAGTGAAGAGTATAATAACTTCAAATACTACCACTATACATATACAAATTGCAGAGGTAGAAAATGAAAAGAAAGGGCTATATTATGGTGGACTATGTGTATACACAAATATATATGCATATATATCTATTTATACACATATATACACATAGTCGACCATATATATGCATATATATATATATATGTGTCTAGTCACATATACACACAGTCGACCATAACGTAGGTGCATTATTGCTGCAAAATTAGATTTGCTCACTGTTTGTGTGTGTATATATATGTATACAAATATGTATATGTATATACATATATATTTGTATACATATATATACACAGGAGCGGTCATGATAAAGCTGCAACAAAGCTTCATTAGATGAGGAAATCATTACTTGTGTACTGAAGCTATTTAAACAAAAGAATATTGTAAGAAAAAACAAGAAAAATATTGCAATGCATAGTTACTGCCTGTGTGAGGTTGGAACACAACCTCACCTACATATCTAGAAGGTAAATTATTTCCTTATAGTGAATATGGTGTTGATAAACAAAAAAATCTCGAGAAATGCATCACCAGTATTCACCCATGGCCTCACCACCATCGGCGTCCATCCTAACCAAAGCTAGTTATCAATGCAACCGCTCAAAGTGAATAATGTTTTCATGAATGGATGTTTCATGAATCTAAAGCAAGACCAAGCAAATGGCGTGCATGTCGAGGTGGTGGGTGTTAAGATCAATTGTGGAGGAATATCTAGCAGTTAATGCACATTTACTAGGAGTGTAATTAGAAAGTACTGGTGTGGAACCAACCCGCCATCAGTGATCCAGATGTCCATTATCGATTGATGACATAATTTAAGACATTTTTGGTAGTTTTTGAAAAAGGCTTCGAAAACATCAAAAAATGTGCTCAAATTTCATCAAAAAAAGGGGGGTGCCAGCTTGACAGTTAAGGGACATGGAAAAAAAATTAGTCTGACTCGGACGCTACTGATGTGGACCCCTCGCTCAACATCGCCCTACCCACCATCAGCTCCTCTCCCTTACTCCATGATCTATCATTACAAAAAAGAGTTCTAAAAATGAGTGAAAATTTTTGAGCCAATTAAATTGACAATAATTTATTTTAAAATGTTTTTTGTTTAAATAAATTGTATCTTCACTTTAAAAAAATAAATATTTTCTTTCAAGAAAAATTAATTATTTTTCATTTGATAACACTACAACTATTAATTAATAATAAACATTTATTTTTAATTAAATATCAGTGATAATGATGACAAAAAAATCAAACAATTGAAATTTTAGTAAAAATAAAATTAAATAAATATTATTAGTTGTTTTATAAAAATATAATAAAACTTAAAATAAAATAATTTTATAATAAAATATTAAATTATAATATTATTATAGATTAATCAAATTTAAAAAATATGACAATTATTTTTAAAATTATAAATATTAATTAATTTATTCAAATTTAAAAGAATGCAATTTTTAAAGTCACCTGACTTAGGAGATATTGAAGTCTTTGATACTCCACGTAACCCGTAATCACCTAGGTCGAGGGTCCAGTCACCACGATGACTCCAAAGGCTTATGTAATAACTTAAGCGACCTTCAACTATCGGTAGCTAGTCAATGATAAAATATTATTTTGGGTGTCATAACTTTAAGTGATTTAATTCGTAATAGAACATCAGCCATTGGTTTTTGGAAATCTAACGGTTCTAGTGTTATTCCAGAGGTTTGAATTCACAAGTCTAGTGCTTTTGGAATGCAACTACAACTATCTGTATACATCTAAAAATGGTCACGGTTAATCAAACCTATTAATTAATTAAATATGAATTATTTAATTAATATTCTAAAGTCATCTACATATAAATAAATTTAATTATTTATTTATATTGTTCGTTTTCTTAATTCTTCTAGTTTAATTAAATAAATAAGTTTATTTAATTATTGTTATTTTCCTCTTAATTAAATTAAATAAATTTCATAATTTATTTATTTAATTAACATTTTATTTCTAAAGTTTGAATGTTTAAATTTGAATAAAGGAATATTCCTCTAATTCATCCTTCACTTCACATTTAAAATTAAATATTATATATGTAGACATAGAAAATGTGCAAATTCGGTTCGACACACTTGATCTTGATTATTAACAACATTTCTTCCTGGATCATACTCTTAGCTTTTCAACATATTTTGTCACTTAATTTAATAAATCATTGTTTATTTGATTAAGTCTTTCTCCTTCTGTGATTAAATTAATCAATTTAATTTAATTAATCTTATGTCTCTATTTAATTAAATAAATCATTTTATTTGATTAAAGTCTCTAAAGTCCTCTTATTAAATTAAATGAATTAAACCTTATTTGATTTAATCTAACATTTTCCCACTTAGCTAAATAAATTAAAATCATTTATTAATTAATCAATTCCTCTCAATTTTGATTTAAATCAATTTATCTATTTAAGTCTAAATTGTCACATCTCCTAAATTCCTCATTAAATTAATTAAACTTTGATTAATTTAATCTTAATCCATGTCACATTCTCTAGAGAATGCAACTTGCACAATAAATCAATTACTTTGATTTATTAATTCACCTATTTTCCCTCACATGGCATCAAAAGGGAATATTCCCTCAATTTAAATTCAAAAAGTCCAAGTGGATTTGTACATCCAACAAGGCATTCATTCCTCTTAAATGTTCTTGTGCATTGAGTCCAGTGGCATTTATTTCATTCATTTTTCCCTCTCACATGTCATTTCTCAAATTTGAATTTCCACCTAATTGCATTTATTGACACTTTGGCCAAAATGTGTACAACCTTCAGCCATTCACATCTTGACAAGTGGTAGTTGGCCATTGGATGTTGAATGATCCCACATTGCTCTATTTCACTCTCTTTTCCAATTTGGAAATCTATAAATTGGAGGCTTCTCTCCTCATTTTAGGATAGACAATTCAAGCAAGTATACTATACTTCATTTCATCCACAACTTTGAGTAAATTTACTATGCTCAAATTTATCTTCATCCCACAAATTTCATGCAAGGTTACTCTTTTAGATTGAGAGCTAATCTTGTTCATTCCATTCAAGTCAGCTAATCTCACCATCAACGATCATCAAGCTTACACACAGGAATTGGGAAAGGGATGATTTCGACATACCAATTAGCACCAATCCCCCCATGGGATTGAAAGTTGTTCATTAAAATAGGATATGTTCACTTCTATTTATATTGTGCTTCACTTGCTTTCCTATGTTAATGTTGCAATCTAATTTCATGGGGAATCCTCATTTCACCTTGCACATTGATCTAATGCTTCTGTCTGTTTGTTGCTTGTGTGCAGGTCTAAATTCTGGGTTCACAATATATTTAATATCTTTCTCACCATTCACATAATTAAATATTGTAAAATATTTAATTACATATCTTTTCACTCCTCACATAATTAAATAATAAATTATTTAATTATGAAAGTTTCCAAAATACATGTCACATATAATTAAATAAAATCATTTATTTAATTATGAATTATCTTCAAACTTCAACCAACTTTTCATAAATGAAAGACAAATGGCATGTTTGTCTCCATTTTTTAATGAAGATGGTTTCGTGGGTTGAAAACATTCTCCATCTTTCTCTCACACCTTCCACTTTTCTCTCAACTTCCAGAATCTCACACCGTTCATCTTCACAGGTTCGAATTTGACCGTTGATCTTCACCAACTAGATTCTTGCCTTTCGAAAATCTATAAATACAACTCTTTTGTGAGTAGATTTCATCCTAGATTTTATGCGCAGTTACTATAGTTGCATTCGAATCAGCATTTTAACAATTTCATATCATAGCATTTCAAGTTCATAAGCATAGTTTAAATCATTAGAAATGGGCATACATATTGTATCAATCTTGTTCTCCTAAGTTGTCATTCTAGCAAGCTACTGCTTAAACCAACTGAGATCCAGTAACTTGAATCGAATCCTTGGAGATAAAGGACAATGGAACACATTTGAAGGAGCTACTATTATTTAGAGTTTGCTTTGTCTTTTTAATTAGTTTTCTTCAATTTAATGTTTCATTGGTGTGTTAGTTTACTTTCTAATTAGTTCACATATTCTAACAACACATTTTTGGCACCCATCGTGGGGCTTGCCCCGTTTTTAATCTTTTTATTGCAAGTTTTCTGATAGGTGACAGACTGGAGTTGCATTTTAGCGCATACAAGCCTAGGTTTAGTGCATACAATGACTGTTTTAGCGCATAGACGACCTATTTTAGTGAATTTGCTAGTTCTTTTAGCGCATTTACCAATTGTTTTAGTGCATCCTTGTTTGTTCCTTTAGCGCATTTATTAATTGTTTTAGCACATTTACTAGTTCTTTTAGTGCATACTGGGATTGTAAAAATTAAATCTTGATTCTAACGCCATCCACGGACAAAGATTTTTCAATTCAGTTTAAAATAAAATGAAGTAATCCTAGGATAGACATTTAAAATCTGGAATTTATCAATCCTAGGATAGTCACCAAACATTATTTTATGTTGTTTAAAATGAATCCAATACTTGTTGTGAAGCAACATCTTCACTTAGTGTAGAAAATTGTCATTTAGATTTAAAACTGAACCATTTGTTTATTGTGATTGCTTCGGTAATAGGTTTATGCTCTCCCCTTTATTGGGTGACCAAAACACCAGACTTACCTTTTTCATTTTATGCAATTCATGCTCTATTACATCCTTTAGAAGGTCTGTTGTAGTGGGAAAAAGTACTCACCCTACGGGAATGACCTAAGTGGGAACAACCAAAGCCAGGTTTTCCAACCCACTCTAATCAAAAGTGAATTTTGGGGAAACCCATATTCAATGGAAGTGAGCAAGATAACCATCCCCAATATATTTATTCTAAAGATTGGGAGGTCTCCTGAGGGAGTTTATCTATTGCCACGTCGAACAGATACCTTTACTACGAACCATAGTGTAGAAATCTAACCATGTCAGTATCCAAACAACATAATAAACACAGTGCAAGGGGAGGGAAGAATCTTCCCCCAAGACACTCACCATATAATTTCCACGGATTGTTTGCTCAAGGGATCGATAAATCTAACCTTGAGTATGCACCTGGAAAAGACAAAAACACGGGTGGCCTCTAGGGGGTGACATGGCTGTGTGAGTCGACGCAATTTTAGATGTGGGTTGTGGATGCTATGATGACCTTTTTGAAAAACTAAGAGTGAGTATGTCTGAAGTGCTTATTTTGTTCAATACCCATGAAAATCTCAAGAACATACTCTTTTTTTAGATTTTAGAATTTTCAAAACAACTATCTTTTACTGTATGTCATGTTTTTCCAAATTAAATCAAATAAAGATCATCCAAAAACATCAAACTGTCAAAACATGACTGTCTCAGTATAGTAATTGGATAGTTTAGCGCATCCCTGGTCTATTTTAATGCATTTGTGCTCTGTTTCAGCACATTTGTTCTTTGTTTTAGCACATTTGTTCTCTGTTTCAACGCATCTATGCTCTGTTTCAGCATATCTGTGCTTTGTTTCAGTGCATTTGTGCTTTGTTTTAGCACATACCTGCAACATTCCAGTGCATATATTGGATATTTTAGCGCATCTATGTTCCGAAACTATGTAATTTCCTGACACCCGAAAAAATTGCCATTTAATCTAGTCTTTTTCTATGCTCAGGGTTTGGAAGTCTGCATTTTTTTCTAAAAAGTCCCTAGAGAAGAGGATTAGAAAGCCAAAGAAGTCTCTTAGTTATAAGCAACTATTGAAAAGAAGGAAGTTTTTATACCAAATTCAAAAAAAATTGCTTGAACACAGAACTTTTATTCATCAATATAACAACTTTGTTAGAGGTTTCACTGACGATTTTGCCATAGAACCATTATATTCATGAGCTTTCTTTCAAAGAAGAGCTCTTTCTAGAAGGCATAATCACAGTCAACGTATCCATTCTTCTTTTATCCCCCAACCAGCAATCGTATAATCTACTCGTCCTAATCAATTTCTGCAATAGAGAACTTTAAAACATTAGGCATTTATCAAAAATCCTTATCTTTTACAAATCTACGATCAAATCACACAAAGTACAATATCATCTCTATTTTTTATTTTTCGTTCAATTCCCCACAACAGGATCTTCATCCTTTCAACTGGGAATCACGAGCTAAAGGTTAGAAATTTCACAAGTCATATTAATAGAATCTTCATTCTATTTCGACTTGGATATCCATTAAATTGCATTATTTCATCTTTTGATCAAGGTTAGTAGAAATCAGGTAAAAGCTTATGCCTATTGTCACAAGATCTTGAAAGCACATAGAAAGAGATGAAAGGGAAAGTACATCAAGAAACATGGGTGATAAAGCAATAGGGATGATAGGGAAGAAAATATTTTTCACAACCTTCGTACTGAGGATAATCCTAATACTGATGAGATAACAGAAGAAAAGTTGCAAGAAGCAGAACAAGATCCTCAATTCCATACTCTCATGGAAAGAATTTTGGAATGAAACAAGGAAAGATATTTCCTTTCATTAGCTAATCAAGGAGCTAAGTTACCTGTTGATTTTGACACAGAAGGGATTAAAGAGTATCCTGAAGCTCCCCTTAACGATTCTAGTGCTCTTACTCAACAGATAAGAGCATTACAAGGGCAAATAAAAGAGATTCAAGGGGGAACAACAAAGAAGTACGTTTTGGAGGATATCTACCCATATCCATTTGATAGGAGTCTTATCATGATTTCTTTTCCAAAACATTGTGAAATTCCAAATTTTGATAGGTATAATGGGAAAACAGATCCCATTGATCATGTGAGGGATTTCCGAAATATGAGCTTAGAATTCGCTCATGAAGATACCTACTTAATGTGATTGTTTCCATGAAGTCTGGGTGGACAATCTATGGAGTGGCTTTCCAAGATCACTCCCCCCATCAGAACATTTGAGGAGTTAATAAACAAGTTCATATCGCAGTAATCCTATAATATACAACACCCGATAACCATGCTTGATTTAGGTAAAGTAAAGCAAAATATTGGGGAATCCTTCACCACATTTTTACAAAGGTGGAGAAGGTTGTTTTCTAGATATTCCCGTGGTATTCCTGAAAAGGAAAAGATGGACATCTTTATCAACAATTTGAATCAAGAGATGAGTTATAGGCTAAATCTCCATTGTCCTCAATCGTTTGAAAAATTGATTGAAAATGCAATTACCATTGAGGGTGCCTTGGTCAAACATGGAGTTTTAAAGCTTGATAGTCCAAATTTGTTTAACAACAACAACAACAATAACAACAATAATGACAAGTCATGATTTTGGGCTCAAAATAAAAATGTTGTGAATGATGGGGTAGTAGATGATAACAACGTGAATGTGAAGCCTATCATTCTTAATGTATCAGGTGTCCAACGTACTAATAATGTTGTAAATTCTAGTAACCAAGGCAATACTTCCAACCAAGGAAATGTGACTAATAATCGTGGTAATAATCTTGGTAATAATCAAAATTCAAATGCGCCCAGATCTTCATATTTTTTAAATCGTCAGAGTTTTACTCCCTTGGGCCAGTCTTTGCAATCAATTCTTAAATAACTATTGAATCAAAACGCTTTTACATTGCCACAACAAAGAGATTATGAGCCTTGAGTTAAACCACCATCGTGGAATGACTCACTTTTATGATTATCATAGATGCAAGGGTCACAAGACAAGTAATTGCCAAGGGTTAAAGAATCTCGTTCAGGATTTGATTGATAACGGTACCATAACAATTGAGGGACACAATGATAATGATAATCATCAAGCATTCAAGGATCCTCTCCCCAATTATCAAAAAGGGGAATCCTTGGGTGACAAAGGCAAGAACGTGAATCATGTCCATGACACCATTATCAATCATATTTACACCGACGATCAACAAATCAATGCTATTAGGATCAAAGGAAAACAAGAATATTGAGAGGTTAATGCTAGAACAAGGGGACAAGCCAAGATCATTGTAAAAGTAAGTTCATCGAAAGAGGAAATTCCCCCTCCAAGTCATTACAATTTGGTTGATCAACTGTGAAAAACATCAGCCCAAATTTCTATCTTGGAGTTGCTCAAAATATCACCAGCCCATAAGGACATTCTAGAAAAGGCACTCGTTGACACAACTATGTCTCCTGATCTGGATATCAATGAATTTCAAGCCATGGTAGGACACTTGTCCTCACCCACATGTTTATCTTTTGTTGAAAAGGATGACTCCTCCATGACCCATCCTCATAATTCATCGCTTTATTTAGAGGTCATCGTTCATAAAGCTCGAATTAGAGGTGTTTTAATAGATGTAGGAGCCAATTTAAACATTTGTACTTTAAAGTTGGTCCTTGCTTTGGGATATTTAGAGGAATCCATAGATCCACGAAGGAAAATTACAATGAAGGCATATGATGATGAGGAAAGATCTTCCAAAGGCCTCATCATGCTACCAATCAGAGTGGGACCTGTTGTGAAGAATACCTTTTGCTAGTTTCTAGATCGGGATCTATCCTATAACATACTCTTGGGTTGTCCATGGATCCATGACATGCAAGCAGTTCCGTCTAAATATCATCAATGTTTAAAGTTCCCATATGATGGACAAGAAGTAACAATACCAGTGGATCATATTAGTACTCAGATTTTTTCTAACCTTAGAGCAACTCAGGATACTTTTGTTCCACATAATAGAGAGGCCTTGGCAATCTCTACTTCTAAACACAGTGAACAAGCAGGAGAAATTATAGAGAATTTTGGCACCAAGCTAAAATTAAAAGATAATGGGGTGGGAGAGTATTCTTTATGTCTCTCTAATCTACCTGTGTCCCAAGATCCAATGGTCAACCATCAACATCCGTACAACAAGCTACAACATCTTCAACATCAGGCACACAAGCTTTGGTTCCTATCACCAATTTTGATGGAAGATTTATCAAGGTAGATACTTAGGAAAATGAAACAAAAGATGGGGCTATTTTTGATTGGCTCTATAAAGATGATGATGAAATGGTCCAACATGTTAAGTTACCCACTGAGCAATATGGAAAGGGTTATTCAATAATGCAGCAAATGGGTTATGAGGGAAATAGGCCTATAGGCAAGAGAAAAGAAGGTATTGTTGAACCTATCTGACTAAAAACAATGCATCCTAAAGATAAAACTGGGTTAGGCTATGGTGAGGATGTAAAGAAAGAAACAATACAAAGAGAATCCAATGAGGATTTAGCTGAAAGAATTCTTAGAATACAGGAAAAAAATTCTAATAATGACTCCAATGAATATGAATGGGACACCATTTTTTATGATAAATTTTGGAGGGACAAACAGGTAGATGTTGTACACAAATACACACCTGCATTCACACAAGGGGAAAGCTCAAGGCCTCCACTTGATTATGTCCTACAAAGCGATCATGACTCAAGTGATGATGATTCGATTCAAAATGATATAGATAATCAACAAGAGGATACCATCACAAATCTTCCTCATAGCGAAAACTATAATAGTATCATGACTTTAACCGCTAATGATCTTACCCAACCTGATGATCCATTTACCTTAGTCCATCCCGAACTCATTGATTGGGAAAAAATTGCACCAATTGATATCCCAACTTTTCCTGATGATGAAACTATTGTAAACTTCCTTTGTTCATCCTTTGGAAGATCTTCAAGTGGACTAACCTTAGAAAAGATATTCAAGTGGACTAACCTTAGCAAAGAAACTTGTTAGAATGGGTTACTATTGGCCGACCATGGAAAAATAATTATTCATCTTTGTGAAGAAATGTTTAAAATGTCATATTCATGGGAATCTCATTCACACTCCTACTCAAAAATTCAACCTTTCACAACAACATGGCCTTTCGCTCAGTGGGGATTGGATCTGGTTGGAAAGTTACATCCATCATCATCAAATGGACACAAGTTCATTATAACAGCCACTGAATACTTTACTAAATGGATTGAGGTTGTCCCTTTAACAATTGTTGCTGGCAAACAAATTTCATCCTTCATTTTGAACTATATCATATGTCGGTATGGCATTCCCAACTCCATTATTACAAATAATGGAAGACCTTTTAAAAATCAAGATGTTGATGAACTCTGTGAAATATTTCACATCCAACACAAGTATTCTACACCTTATTATCCACAGGGAAATGGCCAAGCAGAGGCTTCAAACAAAACAATTCTGAAGATTCTGAAGAAAACAATAAATGATGTCGGTCGTGATTGACATGTTCAATTAAATCCAGCTTTGTGGGCATACAGAACCAGTATTCACATGCCAATAGGTGCTACCCCATATGCTTTGGTTTATGGAGTAGAAGCCATTTTTCCATTAGAAGTTGAGATTCCCTCACTTCGAGTATCACTAAAAGGGCTCATAAATGATGAGGATTACAGAGTATCAAGATTGCAAGAGCTGGAACTGCTTGATGAGCAGTGACAAAATGCAGCTAATAATTTAAAGGGGTATCAACAAGTTATGTCCTGTAGTTATAATCATAAAGTCAAACCACGAGCTTTCCAAGTGGGTGATTTGGTTCTCAAGGAAAACCCACGATATTAGCAAGAGCAGGAGAATAAAGGCAAGTTCGAACCCAATTGGTTAGGTCCATTTGTCATTATTGCAGCATATGGATCGGGGGCATATCAGTTATCCGTGCTAGAAGGGGACTTGTTTGAAGATCCAACCAACAGTATTCACTTGAAGAAGTTTTATGCTTAAAAAATACCAAAAATAGTACAAAAAAAATAAAAAATAATCAAAATACAAAATAATCAAAAAATCAGAAAAAGAGCAATAAAAATAAATGGTGAAAACCTGGCAAACAGGCATTGTTTATGATTTAATTGGCTCTCCCATCTATTAGGATTCATTATGCATTACTCATTTACATTTTTCATTGGCATCACATACATGCCTATCCATCATGTCCGTATCATGCGCCCAACATCTCCTTGAAATGACAAAGATCTCATCATGGCTTGATGATTAGCAATTATCCTTAGGATGTGTCTTATACAGAGTAAAAGTACAAAATCATTGGGGGTAGTCAACTTTTGAAACTTTTTGGCAGGCAAACGAAAACATGTGTCAAATATCTGAATATCAAAACAATAAACATATCCAAATAGACTGAGTTAAAACAGCTATCAGACAGGAGATTGGACAAAATTGGATGATCTTAATTTGAAATAAAATAAATCACAAACTTAAGGCATAAGTTGATTTTTTGTTTTAATATTTGATGACATCATATCTTTGGAGTGGTTCAATGATGTAGTGAACTAGAATCACAAGGAAGGAGTATGATTTTTCTTTGGTTGCTATCTATAAGCTAAATCGCTAGTATTGTGCAAGTTTGTCAAATGAAACATGTTGATATTTCAGAATTTGCACAAGAAAATGATTAACTTTTGTCTGTTTATGGAAACAATACTTAGGTCATCTTGGTTCAATTATACCTGGATGCTTGTATTAACTTGCTATATCAAAAATCATGAAAGAAGTACTCGGGTCATCCTCAGTGCTAACATCCCCGTTGATGCTTGTACTAACTTTCAACATACTAAAAGGCTCAATGATGAAAAATAAAGCGCATAATTGGTTTATAGAATGACAACAGTGAAATGGTTCATTTAGGAATTTTAGGATTGCATTGATTCATCTAGATTACATTCGTGGTTGTATGAAAGATTTTTGGAAGGTTGGAAATAATACATATATCTTATTTTAACATCGATTGAGTACACTTGGACATTTATTACGTCTCATCTCATATCATTTTCATTTTCATATTTCATATCATCATTTAGGTTATCATTTTCACATCAATTAGGTTATCATTTTCACATCAATTATATCATTACATTATCATTATTTATTTATCATTCATTCATATCACTTCTAATCATATCATTATCTTTATCATTATTTAGTATCACATTTTCATTATATCATTATCATTTATTATCATATCATCTCATTATCATTTTTCATTTTCATTATCATATCATTAATTTATTATTATCATTCATTTCATCATTGTCAAACTTTCGCCTCATTTTTTATATCATTTTCATTATCAATTTACATGAAACATCATTTGCATATTGCATACATACATACCGCATACATCATGTAGAATCTTTACATTGCAATAAACATTTCATTTGCAGGATCATTCATCATAAAATCATCCACCATAGATCATCATTCATTTCATATGAATCTATTAACATTTCATCATTCATAATCATAAAACATCATAACATATAGAAATAAATGCATATATAATCATTCATCATAAAAATAAATCCATAACATATGCATGCCAAAAATTGCCACTGTATATCATAAGTCTCATCAAAAAAAATGTCCAAGTGTACAAGGATATCAAATGTCTAAACAAGATATATAAAATACAATGGAAAGATGTATCAATAACTCATCAATGAGGGGCATCCGGACATGGAACATGGCTACTGCTGCCTCCTGAGGTGGTACGTCGCACTGGATCTCTACTGCCAGAAGCCCCAATCTCTCATCTGACAGACTGTCCCACACTCCTGGTAGCACTCCTGGTGTGACTGCGTGAGTGGGTCTGTGACCGCGTACCTGACTGTGTATAAGAAATCCTCTACTCAGGGGGTACTACCTCAAAGTATCTCATCCTGTATTACTTAGCCTGACGAGCAGTCTCTAGTCCCTTTGCCACAATCTCTCCAATGGAGGTGCTCTGAACTGACCTCAAGAGTCTCTCTGCTACTCCCTCTACCTGAATGCACCGCTCTTTGAAACTGTCTCACTCTGCTATGAGCTGAGCTACTTGTGGGTTAGGAGGTAGTGGTTGTGTAGCTTGTGCATGTAACTGGCTGATGGTATCATGTGGTTGTGCTAGCTGACTCCAAAGAGTCTGAACCTCTGATTGCAAACTGTCCAACTGTCCCTATGACAGAGCTCTGATAGTAATGCATGGAGCCGAAGTACTCGGCTAGTCCACCACTCTGGTTGTGTGAGGTCTCGCCCTTAATGGAACATCGAAGAAAAATATCTGCCCACCACCACCTCCGTCATCCCCATCACCATCACTGTCATCAGAGCTATCTGGCTCATCCTCCTCATCATCCACCTCCATAGCCACCTCACCTATATCCTTTCATGTGGTTGCCCTACATGTGCCTGTGTCTGACCCTATGGTTTCCCTAACTCTACCTATGCCTCTAGTTGTTTTCATGCCCGTCATAAAACTAGACCACCTAATAGTGGATCAGGCTCATCTGGACTAGTCAGTCTCAGAAATGGATGTGAATAGAAGTACGTGACATAATCATCTGTCATGTGCGCATCTATAACCTCAGGATGTATGGCCCAAAACTCTGGTTGTAGATCTATGTACTCAACCCTCGCTGCCTCAAAAGTGATAAATGGACCCCACTCTGGCACATCGTCTCGACGTTTGGCATAATGAGCCACACCCTACGACATCATCTGTACTTGTCCATACTACCTTAGTACTCTCATAACCAGAAACTGCTCAATAATGAAGGGAGTACGACCAATCATATATCTAGCTATCCCACAGTAAGAAAGCTCTATGTCATCCTCATCCCATGCCTTGCAGTCAAGATACGGTCTCTAGATGACGGTATCCATGTCATCCAATATCCCCTACCAGTACTCTAACTTGCCCAGCATCGGCTGGACAAGAGGACTTGTGTATGCATAAACATATGGATAGCCCAATGGGCGATCTCTCCGAACAATAGGGCAAGTGATGGCAATATGCTCCCATGCCCAAATTTGCAAAAGAGTAACTCCTGAAGAGATACTCTTCCCATCTGTGTATACCACTTGATGGAGATCATGGTATAGATGGGCAAGCATACAAGAACCCCATGCATATCTGGTCTGATGGAGGAGCATGTCCTCTAGAATCTGACCCCAGCCTACTGATAGTCCCTTTGACTTGCGATCAGGACAAAGGAAGTCACCGATGAAACCTACTAGAACTGATGGCAGAGGGGCATATCTCTATACCATATCTCTCCATGCAATCTCATACTCACCCGCATGAGGATCCTGAAAAACTCTCTGCAAGGCATCGATCCCCCCAATCTCCTTGTGATCATAAATCACAAGCTCAGTGCCTAGAATCCTGTACACATCCTCAGGAGTCACAGTAATCTCCCCGATCGGCAAGTGAAAGGTATTATGCTCACTATGCCATCTCTCAGCTAGTGTGGTCAACAGTGCCCTGTTGACCCTATAATGTGGGATCCTAAGTAGGGAACCCAACCCACATCTCGCAATCACCCCTATCTTTGCCTGAGATAGTCTGGGAATCATGTCACATGTACGGGAAAATCGCTCTCTGGTCTGGAGGATATTAAAATCCTCCTATAACATCAAGCATATCAATCAACAAGGATTATCAGAAGAAAATATTGTGCAAATCATATCAAGCAAGTGAATCAAATCAGCATCTCAATATCATTGTTATTTGTTCTTCAAGCAGGAAAGCAAATTTATCAAAATCTACTATTTGTTTTTCATATATGGAAATCAATTTAATAGCCAATCAACTCAACATCAACATCATTTTACTATTTTTTTTTCAATCATCAAAGCAAATTTATCAGAATCATTATCTTACTATTTGTTTTCAAGCGTGAAGACAAATTTATCAGATCATTATCAAAATCAAGTTAATCTATCTTTGATGCTACTCAAAATCATCAAATCAGTTGTCTAATACAACAACAAACATTAAGAAATCATCAAATCAATCTCAAAAATGCCAGATCAGCAAAAATTCATGGATGCGCTAAAATAGTCTTCCTATGCGCTAAATCAGTCAATGCACTATTTTATCCATGGATGCACTAAAATAGAGAATGTATGCACTAATTCACCTAAGCGCTACTTTATCAGGGGCGTGTGCTAATCTATCTAGTGGATGCGCTATTCTAGTGTATGTGCTATTTGAGCATCGTATGCGCTATTCTATCAATCATATGTGTCATTCTAACCTATGCATGACATTATTCATCTATGCTTTAAACTACTCATCTAAGCGCTATAATAGTTCATAAATGCGCCAGATCGTATGCGTTATTCTATCAATCCTATGCGCTAATCTAAGACTCGTATGTGCTAATGTTGTGATTTGAAAATTCAAAAAATCAAAAAAAATCATCACAAATTTAGAAAAAATTCACAAAGAAGGATCATGTAATCTTATCGGAGGTCTGTACGCTGCTAGTCTCTGATATCAATGGGCTCGTTCGAATCGGTGGCGCTCATAATGGATCGACATCTCAAAAATCTCTCTTAGAGCTCTGAAAATTGCAAAAGGCTATTGTTCAAATGACAATGACTTTTCACCTTTTCCACCTTTTAAGGGGGTAAAAATGGGAAGTTATTATTATTTTTACTATGCAACGCACTATTTTGAGAGATAAATCAACGTTTTTTTTCAAAAATCATCTTAATTCTTTCAAACATCATTAGTATCATTCAAATCACGCGATTTATCTCCCGATGGGGCATATAGCATCATCAGTCAATTTTCAAAGTCAGGGGCAAATTTTCGAAATCTGAATTTTTCTTTGAAGCAATGCGTAAAACACATCGCTTCAAAGAGGGGCAAAATGTATAAATCTAAAAATGGTAACGGTTAATCAAACCTGTTAATTAATTAAATATGAATTATTTAATTAATATTCTAAAGTCATCTACATATAAATAAATTTAATTATTTATTTATATTGTTCATTTTCTTAATTCTTCTAGTTTAATTAAATAAATAAGTTTATTTAATTATTGTTATTTTGTTCTTAATTAAATTAAATAAATTTCATAATTTATTTATTTAATTATCATTTTATTTGTAAAGTTTGAATGTTTAAATTCGAATAAAGGAATATTCCTCTAATTCATCCTTCACTTCACATTTAAAATTAAATATTATATATTTAATATCTTTCTGACCATTCACATAATTAAATATTGTAAAATATTTTTCTTTGAAGCAATGCGTAAAACACATCACTTCAAAGAGGGGCGAAATATATACATCTAAAAATGGTCACAGTTAATCAAATCTGTTAATTAATTAAATATTAATTATTGAATTAATATTCTAAAGTCATCTACATATAAATAAATTTAATTATATTGTTCATTTTCCTATTTCTTCTAGTTTAATTAAATAAATAAGTTTATTTAATTATTGTTATTTTCCTCTTAATTAAATTAAATAAATTTCATAATTTATTTAATTAATTATCATTTTTTTTCTAAAGTTTGAATGTTTAAATTCGAATAAAGGAATATTCCTCTAATTCATCCTTCACTTCACATTTAAAATTAAATATTATATATTTAATATCTTTCTCACCATTCACATAATTAACTATTGTAAAATAGTTAATTACATATCTTTTCACTCACATAATTAAATAATAAATTATTTAATTATGGAAGTTTCCAAAATACATGTCACGTATAATTAATTATGAATTATCTTCAAACTTCAACCAACTTTTCATAAATGAAAGACAAATGGCATGTTTGTCTCCATTTTTTAATGAAGATGGTTTCGTAGGTTGAAAACATTCTCCATCTTTCTCACACCTTCCACCTTTCTCTCAACTTTCAGAATCTCACACCGTTCATCTTCACAGGTTCGAATTTGACCGTTGATCTTCGCCAACTAGATTCTTGCCTTCCGAAAATCTATAAATACGACTCTTTTGTGAGTAGATTTCATCCTAGATTTTATGTGCAGTTACTATAGTTGCATTCGAATCAACATTTTAGCAATTTCATATCATAGCATTTCAAGTTCATAAGCATAGTTTAAATCATTAGCAATGGACATACATATTGTATCAATCTTGTTCTCCTAAGTTGTCATTCTAACAAGCTGCTGCTTAAACCAACTGAGAGCCAGTAACTTGAATTGAATCCTTGGAGATAAAGAACAATGGAACACATTTGAAGGAGTTGTTATTTAGAGTTTGCTTTGTCTTTTTAATTATTATTTTTCAATCTAATGTTTCATTGGTGTGTTAGTTTACTTTCTAATTAGTTCACATATTCTAACAACACACTATCCATTGAAAATTCATCAAACGATTGTGCGTTATATTAATTTGTGCTAACATTTGGCTTCAAACATAATAAATATGTTGACACTTGTCCCCATTTCAGGCACTTTATGAAGGAATTTGAATGTGTGGAAAATTTGTCCCGGAATAGAACAATATTTAACTGTAGCATTTGATATTTTCGCCAATTAAACTATGATTTTTTATTGGCATACCAGTTTATTTCGACAATGAATTTTTTTATTAGTTTCAGATTATGTTTAATTCACCAATGTTTTTTTAATTCATTTGAAAATAGGTTTAATCCAACAATAAAAATATTTTTTTGGTTTGAAAACAGGTTTTAATCACCAACAAAAATATTTTTTTGTTTTGAAAACAAGTTTAATTCGCCTACAAAAATATTTTATTGGTTTGAAAACAGGTTTAATTCGCCAATGGAAATATTTTATTGGTTTGAAAATAGGTTTTAATCACCAATGAAAATATTTTATTGGTTTAAAAAATTACAATTCGCCAAGATTTCCCACATACTTCTAGTGATTACAAAAGAATTGACAATTGAGATTATTTTTTTTAAAATGAAAAAATGTCAATAAAATTAATATTTTTTTCATGAAGTATACAAGGTTTGTTAGGATTTTACACTTTCACCGAGGGGGGGTTCTTAAGGTTATCCTTGATCTCGTTCATGCTCTCCATCAAGTTTGCAC
Organism: Sequoiadendron giganteum; assembly: GCA_007115665.2. Classification (NCBI taxonomy): domain Eukaryota; kingdom Viridiplantae; phylum Streptophyta; class Pinopsida; order Cupressales; family Cupressaceae; genus Sequoiadendron; species Sequoiadendron giganteum. The sequence goes on along the minus strand of CM021105.1, from coordinate 110,009,784 downwards.
GTGTTTCAAGGTCTAGTAAAACAAACACTTGGGTAATGTTAAGCTTTCTCATAGCTATTTAACAATGCAATTTTTTTCATATTTTGACTATGTTAAGGTTTTCTTATATAATTTTTTTTGTTGGTGTATCTGTTTTTTATCAAAAACCAATGTTTGGTATTTTTTACATTATTTTTTAATCAGTTGGGTATGTGCAGGATCATTATGGAAAAAATAGGCCCTTAAGTGGCGATGAAAATTCAAAAAAATCAGAGTTAGGCAACTTGACATAAAAATTTAAATAATTTATCTATATTATTTCAAAAATATGTAAGAATAGAATCTGGAGCAAATTGAATGTATTTTCTAAACTACTAAGTTTTTTTTTTTTTAAATCTATTTGGTGAAAATTTAAAATTTCAATGCAGTAATACTTAAATTTTAGGGAAAAAATAAGTAGGCATCTGTCTGACCACCCTAACCACAATAAAATGATAATATTTTTTTATAATATTTTAGATATAAGTAGAGGACTCATGTCCCGATGTGATGAATTTTTTTTTAATTTTTTTCAAGTAAATAATTAATTATGAATTTTTTATTACAACTTTTAAAAAATATAAAAACATGTACGTCTAACCACCTTAACTTGGTCAAAACTTCATGAAATTCATTTTTTTTTAATCTTATAGTATGCAAAACATATAATGTGACGCATGTTTCAAATTCAAAAAATGTGATACCATTTGAAAGCTATAGATGTTTTTCAATCAGCCTATCAATCAGAACTTTAGTTGTAATTCAAATAGAAAATGAATAATAATTATTTATTAAATTCAAAGTAAAGTATAATTTATATTGGTGGAAAGTTGAGAATCTCCTTTAAAAATCTTTTTCGTTTCATCAATTTAGGGTAAAAAAAGTCGTCAGCCACATGGGCGAATTCTAAAAAAGCAAGGTAAGTTGTTAAACGCGTTTTTTGTGTTGGCTTCTTGGGATTGGCATGTCCTAGCCAAATTTCAAAGCAAACCTGAGCCTAATCCCTAGGTAGTAGGGTTTGTGTCAGACATATCATATATTTGATTCAAATCAGATATCTGATTTGAATTGGATATCTGATATGTATTATATATAATTTTAATATATCTTTTTATATAATTTGTATATAATTTTTATTTTATATAAAAAAAAGTAAAATTATTTTTAATATATAATTTAAAAAATGCAATAAATAGTTTATAGTTTATTTTAATATATCTAGTTGAGAATATACAATATAGTTTATAATTTAATATATAATATATAATTTATGATAATCTCTTACGAAATTATGTATAACATATAATATATTATAGTATTATGTATAATATTTAAATAATAGTTAAATATTTTAGTTAATGTATAAATATTTATATATATATATATAAAGTTAATATATTAAATATTATATAACTAATTAATATTACTAATATATAAAATATTTAAATATTATATCTTTCCCTTCTCTCCCTCCCTCTCCCTTTCTCTCTCTCCCCCTCCTAATTATCTCTCTCTCTCAAACCAGGTTCTTTCCCTCCCTTCCCCCTCCCCTCTCTCTCTCTCTCTCCCCTTCTTCCCCTCTTCCTCCCCCCTCCTAATTCTCTCTCCCTCTCTCTCCCCTTCTTCCCCTCTCCCTTCCCCCTCCTAATTCTCTCTCACTCACTCTCTCTCTCTCCCTTCCCCCTCCTAACTCTCTCTCCTCTCTCTCTCTCTCTCCCCTTCCCCTCTCTTCCCCTCTCCTTCCCCTCATGTTCTCTCTCTCCCTCTGTCTCCCTTCCCCTTCCTCTCCTTCCCCTCTCTCTCTCTCTCTCTCTCTCTCTCTCTATCTCTCCTCTCTCCCCCTTCTCTCCTCTCTCTCCTTCTCTTCCTCTCCCTCTCTCTCCTTCCTCTCTCCCTCTCTCTCTCTCTCTCTCCTATCTCTCTCTCTCTCTCTCTCTCTCTCTCTCTCTCTCTCTCTCTCTCTCTCTCCTTCTTCCCCTCTTCCCCTATATATCTCTCCCTCTCTCCCTTCCCCCTGCTAATTCTCTCTATCTCTCCCCTTCCCTCTCTCTCTCTCTCTATCTCTTGTCCACCCTCCACCTCCTAATTACTCTTGGGTCTATGTGTACAAAAATCAGATATCCGATTTGTGGCACCAAAATCCTACCATTACAAACATTTTTAAATGTTTTTCAAATTAGATATCGGATTTTATCCGATATTGAATTTGTGGGAAATAGAAAAACCTTGGGTTTACCGTTTTGGATATCCCAATGGACCCTACATTTTGTTTGCACACTTTGTAGGCGAGAAAAACTCGATTTTAGATAGGAAGAGACAAATATCAACTTTTTGGAGCATCTTCTATTCAAATTTGTCATAAGCAATCATTTTTTGAGCATCTTCTTGGAGGTATAATAGGGAGCAGTAGTCATCATAAGCAAAAATGTAAGAGAAAGCTTACAAAAGAACAAATTGTAGCATATAGACAAAGAGATAAAGAAATTAATAGGAAGAGAAGAGAAGGTATGTCAAATATTGGTGAACCTGAGCCCTTTGGTCTTTCAAGTGAAGAGGAAATTGAATATGTTCAAGGTGAAAATGTTGAACATGACATTAAAATTGGGAATTCTAATGTTGAAATTGATATTGAAAATGTTCAAGGTGAAAATGTTGGAATTCAAGATGTTGACCATTATATTGAAATTGGGAATGAAATTATTGAAATTGATATTGAAAATGTTCAAGCTGAAAATGTTGGAATTGAAGATGTTGAACATAATATTGAACCAAGTGTAAATTATGTTTCACCAAATTACATGGGAAATGAGGAAAGACATATTCCAAATTCAAGACCTTCAAGAACCCCTAAATGGTTACTTGAAATTAATGAGAACATTATAAATAATTTTGCAGGCAAGAGATCAACACGAACTGTTTGGTTGTGGGCTATGCAACTTTTCAACCAATATTTTAGCAATAAGAAATTGATTGAGCAATGCCAAATTTTTTTACAATTGCTAAAGATACAAAAGATGAGACCTTTGCTAGCCAAATTGAAGATTCGTGTGAACAAGAAGACCGAAAAAATTCTATTATCGTCAAAAATATTTTTAATTCTCTCAAGTCTATTGGAAAAAATAACAAGGAAAAAGATAAGAGAGTTGCTCAGAGAGTCATTACAACCGCCCTAGTAAGCCATTAATTGAAAAAGACTCGATTTATGAGACAAACTTGTATTGATTTTGACATAAATCATAAAACTTTGGATAGAGAACTTGCAAGAAGAGAAAGAATAGATGATCCTCTTCAAAATGATACATGGGATTTTGTTGGGAGGCTTCAACATGTTGATAAGAAGCTAATTGATAATGTAAAGCAGGTAATTGAACAATTTTGTCATGATAACTCTAGAGTATCACTCAATGGAAAGGATGTTTTAAAGTTAAGAATTGGCAATCGAGACCGTACACCACATCCTAAACATTTCTTGGAATCAAGCCAAACAATGTTGTTCAAAAAAATTATTGAAACACATCCAAATATGGAAATCTCACAAAGGACTTTTGAAGGTTTGAAGCCATTTTATTGTGTGCCTCTTAAAATTCATAATACTTGTTGCAAATACCATGTGGAGTTTTCAATGTACCATGAACTATTATGCTATATCCATTCTACTTTGCATACTAATGAAATGTTGCAGGAGTGTGGTGCAATGCATCTTCCAAAATCATCAAGGGACTTGCTAGATCTATTTTTATGTTCTAGAGATGATGGTTGCTTTTTCTATAGAAATGATTGTTTAAATGCAAAGTGTTCATAATGTGGCGGCTTTTCAAAGTTTGTTTAATGTTTTCATGAGGGTTCCAAATGTGAATTTGGAAAGAAGCTTGTTGAGAAAAAGAGATATGAGATAGTCAAATATACTTTGTGGAGTGGAGGTGAAGGTTCTAGATGTGAGTTGGTTAGAAAAAAATGTAGTGTTGCTGATTTTATTTCAGATTTTAAGGATAATCTTGTAACGCCCCACCATGGAACCCGGTAAACGTTATGACAATCACATAAACAACAGAATAATTTTTTATTTAAAAAGAGATAACATGTGACAACAACATCCATAAACATTTCAGGGCTCCACAACTATGCTACTATGAATAACAACAATACAATACAATAGCCATTTAAATAGTTAACTCAAGAGAAGTCATGTCCAGATAAATATAACAATAAGAGTTTATATACAACAATCAAGATTATATCAAATCTCAAAATAAAACAATATATATACAAGGTATCTCATGTACATAATGAGTGTGATACAATGAAGAATGAGATGAGGAAAAAGATGACGTCCACACCACGAATTCGCCAAAGGAACTAAACTCCACAACCGCTATGCAATCTGGATCCAACCAAGAAAACCTATCATAAAAAAAATACTTGATAGGGACCCAATGAAGTAGTGGCACATTCCTCCCAACCGTGTGGTGCTCCAAATCCCAACCCCCGTGCTAGGAGATAGAACGAGTCCTCATGTCAAACTGACCTCTCAAGAAATCAAACACAGTTACAAGGTTGACTCACATGACAACTCAAGAACTAATCAAAGACAACATAAAACTACAAATATAAACTGCATAAACATAACTCCACACTGAAAACTGCAAAACCCCAGAGGTGACTCACAACAGAAAACTCACAAGGTGTACTAGGATAAGAGTGTCATCACATGTACAGAATAAGCTACCCTGGGTAGCCTTCCTAGGTTACCGGTCCTCTACTAGAGTTACCCTAGCAACCTCTAACGACTCCTGACCCTTATACGTACCATGTGGCCTCGAAGCACTTCTCAAGAAGAAGAAGTGTTCAAGTTGCCATTCCAGGCCTTCTCAAATTGCTTTAACCTAAACGAGTGTTAAAAGCCAAATTGAGGTAGACATTATCTTGCAAGGTTTATTATACTACCCAAACCCCTACAACATGTTTTAGTTTTCACTTGTTTAACAAACTTTCGATAGGTTACCCCTGCAACCTCTTCTGGGTCCAGCCCCTAACGGAAGCCACTCTTCCTAGGGTACAACTCCACAAATGGATTACAATAAGGAGACAATAATACATGAACAAGATTTTCCTTACAAGGACCTATAACTAATTGATCCAACATATAACCAAAGTGACAAGGTATTACAACAACCTCCATAACATGTAATCAATAATACGATACAACATCTGCCCAAATAGTAAATTGAGCATAATTCACATTACCAAAATATAAACAAACAACATTCCATAACTTGACAACAAAACGAAACCTTTGGGAAGCCACAAAACAAGGCCCTTTCATAATCCATTTAAAATAACACAACATCGATAAGGCATCACAATTGGAGTTTAACTAATTCCTAAATAAGATTCTTACTCATACAAAACACTCTTAAAGATCAAAGCATTGAACATACATAAATTCCTATTGATATACTATAATTCGAAAATAATAACTGGTTATATCATCAACCATAACCTTTGTTCTAACTTTTGAAACTAAACGATACATCTATGATTTTAATATTTTTCATGCAATACTTTATAAATTCCATGATCAACATAATTACTACAATCCCACCATTCTAACGAGATACCACTAAATCAAGAATAATGCAATTTAATTTAAGACACAATAATTATGAATTCCCAAGTATTAGTTTTAATAATATAACTTATTAATAACATTAATAATTCCGATTATGAATTCACAAAGAGATTAATAAATACATAATTTTGCAAATATCATATCCAAACCTCAAGTTCAACAACTGATAACAATCAAAGAATGAACAACTAAATACATGCAAATGACTGACACTCCATACACCCTATCGACAACAAGTCAGCAGTAGGAATATAACAGTTGGGTCAAGTTAACTCCAAAGACAGAGACATAGGAAAGATCTGACTTTCGAATGGCATGCAACCACCGCCAAGGCAAGGAACCTAAACCTTACTAAGAAAAAGGAATTACATAACATGCGGTATAAATACAAATGGCTTTTCCAGAGCTATAGAGACACATCACCACAAAGGTTCGTACCATCGGTGTCCTAATGAAGTAAGAGGTCGAGTGACCAAGTTGGCGATGACATCATGTTTCATAAATGAAAACTTTGTAAATGATTACCAAAATAAATATAACAGTCACTGCCATATTTGTTAAATAAATCTCTTCTAATGGAATATAAGATGAATTTGATCAAAAAGGAAAAGAAGACAGAGGAACCGCAACCACATACAAAGAGAAATAAACAGTAATTATAAGAAGAATACGTTCCAAAAGGAAAAGCTGAGAGAGAGGGTCCGCAAACGGAATAAGAGAAAAATAAATTGTATCACAACTAAGGCAATACTACGCAGGGGATGGTTTCCAAATTCAAAGAAAACAAGAGAACTAAACCATATCTTAGCCAAGACAAACATGCATAGGGGAACAATCTGCAATTTCAAAGAAATCTGCTTTAAGCACATTCATAATGAAATAAACCGTATCTCATAGCAAATAATCAGAATACAACATGACATAAAGTTATGGCCAGACAACTAATAGAATAACAGGAAGCATGCGGCCTCAGACAGGGAACTAGCCAAGCAAAAAGAAGAACAATACAAACGAAGACAAGGAAATAAAAGAACACAAACACAACCAAGTTTATTTGAAAGAGATCCGAGGAAAACAAAGGATACAACAAGGGAAACGGATATACCCGACACCAAGCCAGAACACCAGGTATATGAATTCTTCAAACCAACCCAAGGTCGTTCTTACCAAAATTACGCCTAACACAGCTAAACAGGAAATAAAATAAACAGAGATAACAATAACTCATACAACCCCGATGGCACCCTTCGCATGCAACAAGTTGGTAAATCCAGGGATAGAGACAATCAAAACCAATTTCTTCTATGTTATCACAATTACTATTTTTAGATTAACACAAATAAGATTGTTTACTAATGTTTCCATTTTCGATTTGTGCATGCAAGTTTGAAGACAAGGTTTTCATAGCAGAATCTAACATGATTATCACAACTTTGAAAATCACAAGAAAAGAACCTAAACATGTATCCTTGCAGAACGAAGATGAAAACTCAGCAAAACCCTAAGATTCAAACTTTCCTCTCCCACGAACAGATACATAGACTTGAACAAAATTTGCAGCTTTGTTGATCAATCCAAAAATCCAACAATTCTAGAAAATAACTTTTGAAAATAATCTTTATCTTTCCTATTCTTCTAGATCCAACATCTATCTATATGAAAAACCCCCATTCCCTTTTCCAGATTATATCATTTTATAAATATTCTCAAATTCCAACTTCCACTTTTTGTTTTAGCATGCAACGCATGCATTAACTCAATTGACACAACAATTTAACAAGACATTCAACTTAAGATCATAACTCATGTTCTATTTTTGAAATGTAACTTTGAATAAAGAAATCAATTTATAATTCATTTCTCTTTTCGAAACAAGATAATTTAATCACATAATGAATCAAGAATAACTTATTTAATTTAATTACATCATTAAATCCTTTAAAGAAACACTAATTATAAATTAAAACATTATAATAATTCAGTTTAACATAATATAAACATTGCAAACTTAATTATAAACAACCGACTGCAAACACGCGACGAACAGGTGACAAGACAACAAAAGGGTGACGACAGATACTCATTCTTTTCAGAACGAAGGCTAAGGACAGAGGACAAGTCTATCTCCCATTGACATTTCCATTGAGTCTTGGCACGCTCAGACTTGACAAGCAGGTGGAGTTGATGCCTGTAACTGCAAGTTGCGTAACACTACACGATTAATCCAGCATGTACATATATGAAAGCAAACCGTGAAGAAGAATCGCGACATAGCAGGGCACTCACTGCTGAGTACTGCTAAATCGTCTTCTTCACTGACTAACGTAACATCTAACTAACATAACATCATAATGTGTAAAACATAACAGCATAGATAATCATGATAATGTCATCTCATGAAAGTAATCATCGCATCAAATAATATAGTGTATCATCAAATGAGTTTCACAACTAGTCATGTAATTCATGACATAAAACATCGAACAACATAATATCAAAGGTCAATCAGCTAACTGAGTAAAAAAACAACTAAAATAAAAGTGTCATGCGGAGGGTCACTACAAATATTTTCTACAAGTATGCAAGGCATAGCCATAGGTCTCAATGGCTGGATCAACAATTCAGAATGTGTAAGGACTCTTTTCTGATTGCCACTATTATATCAATGGTTGATTTTGTAGAAAACTACACATTGCAACCACAAAATGATGTACAATCTCAGTATAAAAATTTCATTCAAATTGTTATTTTTGTCCACATAACATATAGACATGCACCTGATAGTACAAAAGAGGATAAAAAGATAATTAGAGAGTAACATTTTTATATGAGTGATGATAGATCTCACTCATCCGAGTATGTCCAACATTGTTTCAAGAATTTTATTGATTTATTGCATGAGCATGATATAACAGTGGGCTGACATCTCATTTGGTTAGATAACTGCACATGTCAATTCAAGAATTCTTGTATGTTTTATTGGTTGAGCAGAATGCATGTAGAGAAGGGTATACCTCATATTTGGAGTTTTTTTGAAGCTGGGCATGGGAAAGGGGAGCATGATGGAGCAAGTGCATGTGTAAAGAGAGCTCTAGGTAAGGATCAATTGAATATTTCATGAGAAAAATTTAGTGATGCACGTTCTATTGTTGATTGGTGTAGTTCAACAATATCACAGGGAGGGACACTTGATTCAACAGTGCGCAGATTCTTTTGGTTGGTTGAGGAGGGCACAATGGGAGGTATATTAGATTGTCATACAATCAAATATTATTCAAAGATGCATTTATTTTGAAGCTTAGATGCAAGCACATGGACCATTTGGACATGAGAGTTGGCTTGTTTTTGTCAGAGTTGTATTCAGTGTGAGTGGGATCAATGCGAGTCAGGTGAGTGGGTGGATACATGGGTTCCACAGTATCTAACTCCTTTATCTCAAATAGTATCCATGATAAATGACACAATGGAAAGTTCAGTTGATTACGACCATCTTTCAGATCTACTACAACCAGGACATTTTTTTGCAGTTGTTACACTATAGAGGAATGAAGAGAGATCAACCTATTGGTTGGCTCGATGTGTGTGGGTAAATAATAAGCTAACACAATCGATGGAAGATGATGATGGGTTTATGTATCCTATAGGTTCAATTGTGGTTGCAGGAACTTGGTTGTGAACATACATGATTGGAAAGAATGGCATACCTACATTTGAAGACTACGAGAAATACAAAACCATTGTCATGTATTCGCACCTTGTTATAGCAACAAATGTTAAGTTGTTGAAGCATCACACCAAACCAAAGACAAAACAACTATGGACACTTAGTAATGTTGATCATGAAGTAATATTGGATACTCTTAAGCAAAGAGATGACCCTTCAGGCACACTTGAATAGCATATTCAAGGATGGAAGTTATAATAGGTTTTTTATGCTTAAGTTTATTAGTGTTCTTTATTTAATACTTGCAAAAAGTAATCGGTTGGTTGATGAGACAGTTAGGATACAGTTGAAGAAGCTGAAATTAAGGTAATGCTCTAATATGAATACAATATTTTCAAAGCTTTTAGTTCCATATGCATCTTTTTGCACTTTTTCTATCTATAATCCAAACAAAGAACTCTCTTCAATATGTTTTCATTTAGTCTTCTTACTAACACATTCTACTACTATGGTAAACTATATTTTCAATGTCTAGAGTGAAGAGAGGAGGACTAGTGAGTGTGTTTGAAAGACAAGAGAACTAACAATCACTCCATCTAGATGAATTTCAAAGGCAACACAAGATCTATTTCCTTCCCCTATAGGGAAATACGTTTTGTACTATTGTATCGATATATACATGACATTTTATGTCCATATGACTCCTTTGTACTAAGTCTGTATGGATTTTTTGGATATATTGTATATAATTTTATCAATATATATCATTGTATAGCCTTATGAATTTTCTATTAAAAAGAAACTTATTTTTCTATTGCCATTCTTGAATCTCCCTTATGATTTGTATTGTGTAAGTTGTATGCTTGAATGTTGTAGGCATGGATTTTTGGTGCAGGGGCACCATGAAAGTTTGAATTTGCAAGTTTTGGAAACATGGTCTATAAATAGGTATGTTAGTGGATTTGAAACTAGATTGGGGAGTTGAGTTCAATAAACCTTTGTTGGACACCTACAAGAGAAACAAGGTGAAGTTGTAAAGTGGTGCAGGAGCACCAAGCAAATGAACATTGCTCTAGGAGGGGTCAGTATGTTAGATCTAGATGTGGTGAGTATTTTGTGTTCAATAAGGTCTTATTAGACCATTTACATGTATTAGGGGTGGTTTGGAGTCATCTTGAGTCATTTTGTGTCAATATGGTAAAAATTGAAAAAAAATGCAAAGTCATAATGTAAAATTGCCAAATGTTGCAAAATGGTATATGAAGAGTCAATTTGTCAAACTTGTGTTAGGAATCAAGTGGTTTATGTGTTTTAGGGTCCATTGGGACTATGTAATGGCATTTTAATTGTTTGGAGGGTCATTGGAATCAATAATGCAAAAATTGCATAATTTGTAATAATTGTCATATTGAAAGTGCAAAAGGTGGAACACCAATGGTCATGTTGGTTTAAAATGTTGTTGAATCAGTTTAGGAGGTTGGATCTAGTGGGAAAATTGTTAAAAAGGTTTTAGAAACTTGAATGCAGGGTTGATTCATACTTTTGTGAAGGGAAATCAAATAAAGTTCCTTGTTTTTGCTAATTTTCTGTGTTTTTCCAAAAAAAATTAGTTACAAGGCTTTGTACGGTTTTGTACATTAAGTTCTTGGTTTATAATGATGTAAATTTGGTGGAAAAATTACTATAGGCGGTTGAAACTTATGTTTTGAGGGTTTTAAAATGCTTAAATAGGCCATCTCATCTATTATACATGTTGTGGCTCGATGGGATGACCCAGATAGGTTGGAATAGGTATAAATAGGGTGAATAATGTGTTTTGTGTGTAGGGAATTTATTTTGGCTGGTTTGGCATGATGCCCTAGGTGGAAAATAGTGCATTTTTGGGCGAAATTAGGTGGATTGAGTGAGCAAATGATAGAACTCTTGGGGGAAGTAGAGATCTCTTGATCTTTTGAGTTTTTTCAGGTCTTTTATGAGGTTTTGGATGTGTTGGTTGGGTTAGATATGCCCTGGAAGATTGTTTTTCAATAAACCCTCAATGTAAAGTGTAAGAAATGAGGGTTTCATGGTAGGGTGCTTTGGGAAACATGTCTTCGTAAACTAATTGTGGAATTTGGGGTTATGTTGGCTGGTGAGTGTTGTGCAATCAAAATCTGGGTGAAAAGGAAGTTTAAGGCATAGGTCCTTTTTAAAAGTGACCCAATTGGGGGTCTAAAATGATGAAAAGGCCTGATTTCATGGTGTTGGTCCAAAGGAGTGTAATAGGTTATTGAGATTTGCAAAGGTAGTTCACATCTTTCAAAGTCAAAGCATTACTTCGCATTGCATAACTAATAACTAGATGCTGATAGATGACAAAATTTAAATTACAATATATTTTCTACAAAGTAATTTTAGACCAACACCAACAAAACATGCTTAAAATTCCTTCACAAACTTTTGCCCCAAATAATTTCAACCATTTCCACTCTTAAACCACTCAATTTCACCAAAACTCGTCAAATTACCAACTAGCGGATCACACCAAACCGCTCAACTCACCTCCCCTACTCCAGAAACCATGCAAATATGTTCCCTACCCCTAATTATTCCATTCCACCAAGTTACAACAAGATAGAATGGGTGGAATGGCCAAAAAGTTATTTTTACACACTCAACTTCTTGCATTTGACAACCTTTTTCCCCAAGCGAGAATTCGCCACCATGGGAAAAGGCCTCTGAGATAGAAAAAACCAAGAAATTATATTTTAGAGGGGCCCAACACAATCCCATAAGGTCAGACAAGAAGTTTCTAAGCATCACGTTGTCTGAATACGAGCATGCTAAAGTTTGTAGTCATTTTGCACTTTGGACTTTTAAGGGATTTTTCCAGTTGAATGTAGCTCAGAGCAATTCTACTTGTTTTGGTGTGAAAGAGGACCATGCCTAGCATAAAAATACCCACATGGATGCAACAAAATAGTCTGTTTGGTCACATGAGTTGTAGAACGAAAGTTGCACCACTTTGCAACTTTCAACTACTTGCATTTGACAACTTTTTCCCCAAACGAGAATTTGCCACCAGAGGAAAACGCTTCCGAGATAGAGAAAATAGAGAGAGGTTATTGTAAAGGGACCCAACATGATCTCATAGGGTTAGACAAAAAGTTTATAAGCATCATGATGTCTGAATACGAGCATGCTGAAGTTTGTAGTCATTTTGCACTTTGGACTCTTAAGGGATTTTGTTGATTGAATGTAGCTCAGATCGATTCTGCATGTTTTGGTGTGAAAGAGGACCATGCCTAGCATAAAAATACCCACCTAGATGCATTGACATAGTCTATTTTGTCACATGAGTTGCAGAACGAAAGTTGCACCACTTTGCACCTTTCAACTACTTACATTTGACAACTTTTTCTCCAAGCGAGAATTTGCCACCACAAGAAAATGCCTTTGAGATAGAGAAAATAGGGAAAGGTTATTGTAGAGGGGCCCAAAATGATCCAATTGAGTTAGATGAGAAGTTTCTAAGTGTCACAGTGTCCGAATACGAGCATGGTGAAGTTTGCAGCCATTTTGCACTTTGGACTCTTAAAGGATTTGCTAGTTGAATGTAGCTCGAAGTGATTTCACGTGTTTTGGTGTGAAAGAGGACCATGCCTAGCATAAAAATACCCACCTAGATGAATCGAAATAGTCTATTTTGTCACATGAGTTGCAGAACGAAAGTTGCACCACTTTGCACCTTTCAACTACTTACATTTGACAACTTTTTCTCCAAGTGAGAATTAGCCACCACAAGAAAATGCCTCTGAGATAGAGAAAATAGGGAAAGGTTATTGTAGAGGGGCCCAAAATGATCCAATTGGGTTAGATGAGAAGTTTCTAAGTGTCACAGTGTCCGAATATGAGCATGGTGAAGTTTGCAGCCATTTAGCACTTTGGACTCTTAAAGGATTTGCTAGTTGAATGTAGCTCGAAGTGATTTCACGTGTTTCGGTGTGAATGAGGACCATGCCTAGCATAAAATTACCCACTTGGATGTGTTGGAATAGTCTATTTGGTCACACAAGTTGAAGAACGAAAGTTACACCACTTTGCAACTTTCAACTACTGGCATTTAAAAACTTTTTCCCCAAGGGAGAATTCGCCACCATAGGAAAACACCTCCGAGATAGAGAAAAATGAGAGATTTTATTATTGAGGGATCCAACGCGATCCCATAGGGTCAGATGAGAAGTTTCTAAACATCATGATGTCTGAATATGAGCATTCTGAAGTTTGCATCTATTTTGCACTTTGGACTCTTAAGGGATTTTGTTGGTTGAATGTAGCTCTGCATATTTTGGTGTGAAAGAGGACCATGCCTAGCGTAAAAATACCCATCTAGATGCGTCGAAATAGTTCATTTGGTCACACGAGTTGCAGAACGAAAGTTGCACCACTTTGCAACTTTCAACTAGCATTTGATGAGTTTTTTCTCCAAGTGAGAATTCGCCACCACAAGAAAACACCTTTGAGATAGAAAAAACTAAGAGATAATATTGTAGAGGAGCCCAAAACTATCCCATAGGGTTAGAAGAGAAGTTTCTAAGCATCACGGTGTCTGAATATGAGCATGCTAAAGTTTGTAGCCATTTTGCACTTTGGACTCTTAAGGGATTCTGTCGATTGAATATAGCTCGGAGCAATTCCGCATGTTTCGGTGTGAAAGAGGACCATGCCTAACATAAAAATACCCACCTGGATGTGTCAAAATAGTCTGTTTGGTCACACAAGTTGAAGAACAAAATTTGCACCACTTGGCAACTTTCAATTACTTGCATTTGACAACTTTTTCCCAAGTGAAAATTCGCCACCACAGGAAAACCCCTCCGAAATAGAGAAAACTGAGGGAGGTTATTATAGAGGGGCCCAGCGCAATGCCATAAGGTCAAAGGAAAATTTTCTAAGTTTAACGGTGTTCGAATATGAGCATGCTGAAGTTTGCAACCATTTTGCTCTTTGGACTTTTAATGGATTTTGTCGATTGAATGTAGCTCAGAGCGATTCTACATGTTTTGATGTGATTGGGAACCACATGTAGCATAAACGTACCCACCCAGATACTTTAGAATAGTGTGTTTGGTCACATGAGTTGCAGAATGAAAGTTGCACCACTTTGCAACTTTCAACTACTTTTATTTGACAACTTTTTCCCCAAGCGAGAATTCGCTACCACAGAAAAATGCCTCCAAGATAGAGAAAACTGAGAGAGGTTATTGTAGATGGACCCAATGCAATCCCATAGGGTTAGATAAAAAAATTCTAACTGTCACGGTGTTCGAATACAAACATGCTGAAGTTTGTAACCATTTTGCACTTTGGACTCTTAAGGGATTCTGTCGGTTGAATGTAGCTCAGAGTGATTCTGCGTGTTTTGGTGTGAAATAGGACCATTCCTAACATAAACGTAGCCACTCGGACACATCAGAACAGTCTATTTGGTCACACAAATTGCAGAACAAAATTTGTACCACTTTGTAACTTTCAACTACTTGCATTTGACAACTTTTTCTCCAAGCGAGAATTCGCCACCACAAGAAAACACCTCTGAGATAGAGAAAACTGAGAAAGGTTATTTTAGAGGGGCCCAACACCATCCCATAGGGTCATACAATAAGTTTCTAAGCATCACAATGTTTGAATATGATCATGTTGAAGTTTGCAGTCATTTTGCACTTTTGACTCTTAAGGGATTCTACCAGTTGAATGTAGCTCAGAGCGATTTCGTGTGTTTTTGTGCCAAAGAGGACCATGCCTAGCATAAACCTACCCACCTAGATGCGTTAGAATAGTCTGTTTGGTCACACGAGTTGTAGAACAAAATCTGCACCACTTTGCAACTTTCAACTACTTACATTTGACAACTTTTTTTCCCAAGCGAGAATTTGCCACCACAGGAAAAGACCTCCGAGATAGTGAAAACCGAGAGAGGTTATTGTAGAGGGTCCCAACACAATACCATAGGGTTAGATGAGAAGTTTCTAAGTGTCACGGTGTCCGAATATGAGTATGTTGAAGTTTGCAGTCATTTTGCACTTTGGATTCTTAAGGGATTCTACCGATTGAATGTAGCTCGGAGCGATTCTGCATGTTTCGGTGCATAAGAGGACCATGCCTAGCATAAACGTACCCACTCGGATATGTCCCAACCATTTACAACCATTTTTTAAACAATTTGTTAATAAAACTTCATTTTTACACTTTCTTGCAAAAGTTGATTGACAACATTTTAGCAACTTGACAACTTTTCACATTTTTTGACAAATGACCCCAAATCACTTCTAAATGAATCTAAATGTTCATGGATTATCTTATTACATGCAAGAAAAAAATCACATAATCACATGTACTTACTTTGGAACCATACCATCAAACTGACCTTGAACTCTAGAAAAGGGGCTCCAATTAGCCCACTTCAACAAAGGAACTCTCCTTCGGTCTTGTTGCCCACTCAAAATACCATTAGAGAGTCCTAAAACTACCTCCAAAACCACAAATTCTTCAGCCACTGAGTCAAAACTTGCTTGCTAAGACCCTCTTTCATGAAACCCTCATATTCACCAAATAAGCAAGGGTTTATTGAAAACCCATCTCCAGACCTCATTCAACCTCAAAATATTTTCAAACATTCTTATTTCACCCTACAAAAACTTAATTCACCTTCAAATTATGTTGCTACCAAATTTCTCACACATTTCCTTCTTAAAACCTCTCATTTTCACCCATTTTCACTCTTTGTTCAACTAGAGCTTCAAGCCCAAAAATCCAAATGACCTATCCTACCTTTGTAGACCTTCTATCACATCAAAATCCAGCTAATAACACTAAAAAAACTTGTTCTAATCTTCTTCCAAATTATTTCTTTAATCTGCTACTTCAAGTTATGCCTCCTAGGCTTAAATTCATACTTTTTCCATAGGGACAACATGGAAATCTCCACCAAATGTCTTCGCCACAAGAAGATATTTATTCATACACCTAATCTTATTCTAACCAAGCCCATTCCACCGAATCACAACATGAACAATAGGTGGAATGGCTTCTTAATACATTCTGACCCTCAAACCCTTAACTACAACCTTAAATAAGAAACTTCAAGTGAGATGGTTAGTTTGAAGTCTAAAAATACTCTGACAACAAGTGTGAAGGTTGACATAGGTTTGAAGACTGAGTTGGTAGTAAATTGGTATGCTAATTTCATGATAGGGTCCATTGTGTGTCCATTGGTTGGGAAGAATGTTGCAAAGCATGAAGGTTCTGTAAGTACAATAGGTACAAAGGTACTTGTTGCTGGTAAGATAAGATGATTGATGACATGGATGAAAGGACAAAAAGAACAAGAACCCAAGGATAGATGCACGCATGAAATTGTGATAAAGGGGAAGACAATTCAAGCAATGGTTGGTAAGTGTTTGATTGTAGGCATAAAGGCGAAAACATCATTTGGTTTTGATCGAGTAGATAGAATACAAACATCAGGTTGGAATGCAAAGATGGTGACTTATTCAAGTGAAAGCAATGTCAAGGATGCAGCTCGTAGATTGTGGAAGCACTGTCCATGAACCAAAGAAGGAGATTTGCAGATTAGAGGGTAGGTGTAAAGCTTGGTGAAACTGGTGTAAGACACAACTAATGTGACATGAGTTCTTTTTCTGTAGGGTTGTATGGTGTAGGTGCACCTAAGCACATGAAGTTCACAAATGGAGGTCAATTAGTCAAGTGTAGGTGTTAAGGCTAACCCAATTTTGTGGTGAGGTTAACCATGTTGCCCACTGAATTCAATCCATTGGAGTGCAAGATTACCTTGTACGGAGTCGTACAACACAAAGAAACTTCAAGAATTCTGGAAAAACTCAGGAAATTGCAAGGAAATAATGAAATTTTATTGTTTCTTCTCAGTGAACAACTTCTCCAACCATCCCTTCAAGTTCACAAGCCTATTCAAAGGTTTTCCCACCAAATTCAACAGTTTCAACTACTTTTCAAACCCAAATGACCATTGGGCTTCCTCTTTACAACCTTTTGGCATTCTTAATGACAACTTTTCATAATTTGCAATATTTTGCAACTTCCACATTGTAATGCACAAAATGACACCAATGACTCCCTAATGACGCTAAAACATCATGTAGTGTGAGACAATGACATTTGTGTATTTAAACTTTAAAGTTAAAATGTTAAACTTTACTATTGTTCTTGTCTTCAAAGTTGTTTAAACTACATAATATAACCATAATATAACTAAGAAATATATGGTATAATTTAACCATTATTCATTATTTTTTATTGTGAACTATATAATATAACCATTATTTTTTATGCTATTGTACATTGATATTTAATCATTGCTCAAGATTAAATTTTTATACAGTTTAAACATGCACATGAGGAAAAAATTATTTCGATTCTCAACTTCTATATATCAAATTATCCAATAATCAAGTGTATGTCCATATAAAAAATGGGCATCAACGCCAACTCTAAAAAAGTTTTACAAAATGTGGCATATGCCATCTCAATATCTATTCAAAATATACATGTCAAAATGTCTATCTCATCCTAAACTGCTGGTGGATCATCAAAATGGAGCATCTCGATATCTATTCAAAATATACATGCCAAAATGTCTATCTCATCGTAAACTACTAGTGGATCATCAAAATGGAGCCTCTTTGAAGCACTCTTTGGCTCTGAAGGAAACTGCACACGAAAAATTCAAACCATAATTGAGATTAGTTATATTATATAATTTAAAATTGAATAATTAACATCAAAATCAATATACATTGAATTATAATTGAACTCTAAAATTCAAATCTTGATTACTTCATATATACGTCTCTTCAAACCGTCAGGAGTCCTAGAATATATCCCTCTCAAAGAACCAATCATATCAACTTTTGCAATGCCAATCTATATATGTGAACAAAAAGATAAAATTTATACAAGTTAGCATACAATTCTCAGTAATAGGGACATATTTACCAAACAAAAAATAAAATAAACACATACCGAGCTTTAAGCATCTCTTTTTCTTTATCTCCTTTAAATGTTTTGACAACTCCTCCTTGAGGTGTTTCAACACCTACTCCTTCAAGTGTTCCAACACTTACTCCTTCAGGTGTTGTGACACTTGTCAACAAGTATGTGTAGCTCATAACCTCTTGTACATATAAAAATGACAAGTATATGAAACTACCAATCTATGTCAATGTATGTATAATCACTATAAGATCTTAAATAACTTAATTCAATCGAATTTGAGTTCAATTACCTTTCTTTTATCTACCATTACACCTCCAAAGTCTAGAGAGCGCTGCACCTCGCTCGCTCTAGGTGTTTCCTACAAGAGGAAAATAAGATAAACATATAAGTTAATATATATAATTTCATTAATGACAATTCAAATGAAAAGCAAGTATATAATAAAAAATGTAAACGAGTGAGTGCGAAAATATATACCACATGCATGTCGAGGCCAAATGAAATATCCCTGAGGGTGCTATCAGTAACCTATCTAACCTCCTCCTTAGACATCAACTATTAAATAGACCATGTAAATAAATATTAGTACTTGATACTATCTCTAATTAATATTCATTTAAAAACAAATGCAAGTTATGAATTTACAACTTAAATCTTACTTATATAACTATTCCAACATCCTCCTTTCTAGAAGCAAAGAATTCTATAGGGTGTGCTCCAATGTCTTGTGTTTGATCTCCTATAATGTCCACATCATGGAGGTCATAATCAGATGTGTCCAAGGGATGCTCAACGGGCTGTACAAAAGGACCCAAGCATATCTGGTGGCACATAGTGCAAGTATGTGACACACAGATATGTGGACCTGAGGAGGATGATGCAACAACACTCGATCTATCACCAACATTACTAGCATGTGGCTGAGCTACTGAAGTAGTATGGGAAATGAAAAGATCACTCAAAGAGTGAATACCTTGAATAGTCTGTGTGGTTGCATCCTCAATAATATATCGATGATGTACTGGAGGTGGCTGAGGAAGGGGATGAGGGGGAACATATGGGCCTTGGACTACTCTAACTGCCTCTGGTCTATCTTGGGGCATACCTCCACCTACGCCCTAGAAGGGTTTAATGTCAAAGTAATTGACATGATGCCCTAACACAAATTTAGCGTATAATGTTTTAATAAAGAAAAATGGTACATCACTATTGTTGTTGGGTGGTTTATCAAAAACCATGCACCAATTATCCCAAAAGTTATCTACAATGTCTTTATTCATGCACCATTTTATAGAAAGTTTTGGTTTATTAACATTAATTGGTAGACCGGTGCGGGGGTTAACAAATAAAGAGGCTATTTGGGCTTTTATTATTATGAGATCTTTCACATGTTTGTAAGACAATCTATAGGAGTAATATTCCCTCATGCTTTCTTGCCATGAAAGAAAGGCATTATGTTGGGTGGAGAGGGTTTCTATATTTTTAATTATTTCTTTCAATGTGTTTGTCATCTTCCTTAATCGAGGGATTGTCTTATAAACATCACAAATGCCCCTCAATTGCTCTATTTTTTTACCAATTAACTCTTCAATTCATGGGCGCGGAGGTGGTGGAGGGTTTGACATTTGTGGGTTTTGATTCTCAGCCATAATACCTGATTGAAATTCAAAAATAATTAATCTAATTAAAATTACAGAATATAAACAAAATTAGTGTAAAAAAACCCTAGTTTTTAATAAAAATTTGTAAAACACCCTAAATTTTAATAAAAATATGTTAAAAACTAGTTAAAATTATACAAAATTGAAACAAAAATCAATTAAAACAAAAAAACAACCAAAGACTTGGATAAAAGTACAAACCTGTGTCACACTTTATAAAGGAATCAACCAACATGAGAAAAAGTTCTCAACTTCAACCACATTAAAGTGGTATTTATGTTTTGAAATTCAAAATGATGTAAACTAATAAAATGTAAGACTTTTGTTGAAGTTTATTCTTGTAATTTAAAAAATAAAAATAAATAAAAATAGATATTTTTTTATCAATTTAAAAACAAATTTTGTTATGTTGAAAATTTCAAGAAATAGTGACATTTAGTTCACATTAAGAAACAAATAGAAAAAAAAAAATCATTTTCCCCTTATTTTTTTTCCCAGATAGTTGACTTCAATATCTAGGGCATGGAAAAAAAATTTAAAATTCTGATGTATATTTTTCTCGTAATAACATTTTAAAGTTAAACTAACCCGAATTTGATAGTTTCCAGTTCACATTAACTATTTTTTTTTTTTCATTTTCAAAAAAAAAAATCCTTTTGAAGAGGATTGTCTCCTCTAGGGCATCTTATATTTTCTAATTTGTTTTATGATGATTTATTATTTTATATTTAATTTCAACTAAACCTCTTTTTGACTTTGAACAACCTATTTGTAATATTTTAAAATATTTATACTAAAACTAATATATATATATATATGGATTCAACATTGTGAGCTCTACAAAAGGGTATTTTTTATTTTTATTTTTAAAATAATTTTGATTGAAGAAATATTCAGTAGAAGTCAGAATTTCCAGATGAGTCCTTTTTCAATCTCAGCGCACCTAACCACTGGAAACTATACTTTGACGGTTCCCACACACAACATGGATCAGGAGCCGATGTGTTCTTCATCACCCCCCAAGGGGACTGTATACCCAGATCATATAAGTTGGCATTCCCTATGCAAAAAACATTGCAGAATACGAGACTTTAACCATAGGTCTCAAGATTGCAGCACAGTGGTGAATTATGGCATTAAAATTCTATGGAGACTCGCAACTTATCATTAACCAAGCCAACGGTGAATATCAAACTAAAGATGATAAGCTCGCACCATACAAAAAGGTAGTAGAAAGCCTCAAGGAATCCTTCATCGACATCACTTTTGAGAAAATATCGAGGGAAAACAACAAAGCAACTAATGCAATGGCAATGATCAGATCCTTGCTAGATATCCCTCACAACATCTTGAAACATGAATTCCTTGTAGAGCAGCTTCTCGTACCAACTTTCAAGGTACCAGAGTCAGAATACGTGTGTGAACTCATTGGTCCTAGTGATCTTTGGTACCATGGCATTTACACCTACCTAAGGTTAGGAATCCTCCCAACTGACATCACCCCAAACCTAAAGCGGACCTTTGTAAAAAGGGCCTTACGATTTGTCATCCTAGGAGAGACCCTCTTTCGTAGAAGTATTGATGGAACCCTGCTATGTTGTTTAAAACCTGAGGAGTCTATGAATGCTCTAACTGAGGTACACAATGTCACTTGTGGTTCGCACTTGAGTGGTATGACCTTGGCTAAGAAGTTACTGAGAACCGAGTACTATTGGCCAACAATGGAAAGAGAGGCACACAAATTTCTCAGAAGATGCCTACAATGCCAGTAGCACGAAGATATCATTCATGCACCAACTCAAGAGTTGTATCCCATTATTACACCTTGGCCCTTTTCACAATGGGGGCTCAATCTCATAGGTAAAATCTCACCCACCTCATCCAATGGCCATAAATTCATTATCACTACCACCAAATATTTCACAAAGTGGGTCGAAGCAATTCCCATGACATACATCACGGGTAAACAGATATCCAAGTTCATCCTAAACTACCTCATTTTCCGATACGGTGTTCCTCAATCCATTATCTTTGATAATGGGACACCCTTCAAAAATCAGGATGTTTGTGATTTGTGTGAAAAATTCAAAATCCAACACCGCTTTTCCACCCCATACTACCCACAAGGCAATGGCCAAGCAGAAGCTACCAATAAGACCATTATGAAAATCCTCAAAAAAATAGTTAATGACTCTGGTCGTGACTGGCATCTGCAATTAAACCCCGCCTTATGGGCCTACCGCACCAGCATCCGCACGCCAACAACTGCCACTCCATTTTCCCTGGTCTACAGATCATAAGCCATTCTCTCTATTGATATCGAGCTTCCATCACTGAGGATATCATTGCAAAACCTCATCATAGATGAGGAATACAGGATCACAAGACTAAATGAGCTGGAATTACTAGATGAATGGTGCATGGATGCCCTAAATCATCTACAGGTCTACCAGAATCACCTGAAATGGAGCTACAACAAGAAGATCAGGCAACACACCTTCCAAGTCGGTGACCTTGTGCTAAAAGAGAACCAAAAGAATGTACCAAACCAGGATAGCAAAGGAAAATTTTAACCCAACTGGCTGGGACCTTTCATCATCACCACAAGCTATAAATCAAGGGCATATCAGTTGTCGACACCAGAGGGTGAGCCTCTGTAGGAACCCATGAATAGCTCTCACCTCAAAAAAATTTATGCCTAAACACTTGCAAGGTATAGAACCGAAAAATACAAAAAAAATTAGAAAAAGTCTTGAAAAAATCGTTATCTTGATGAAAACCTGGCAAACAGGTGTCTTGGCGACAACAAAAAAATCTAAAAATACAAAAAATCCAAAAATATCAGAAAAAGGATTGAAAACAATAAAGAAAAAAATCATCCTTTAGTGAAAACCACTTCGATGGTGCTTTGGACAAGTACCTTGGTGAAAACCTAGCAAACAAGCGCCAAGTGTAAATAAAGCACTCGCTATCCACTAGGATCTACGTGACTCACTCATCCATTCCATCACATTTTATTAGTCCACCCATCCACCCATTCGCTCGCATCCATACCATAGCCTGGGCTAGTGTCCATATCATATTCCACTATAGTACTACTTGGCATATTCCTAAGGTCAGTTTGTCCTGCCTTTATCGAAGTAGTCTATTGCACCACGCTGGGGGCATGTTCCTGTATCGGCATCGGATCAAATTCATGTATATTCTTGAAATCTTCCTGAAACGTCAAAAATTCAAAAACATTCAAATAATCCAAAAACATCCAAATCATCAAAAAATCCAAAAACATGTCTAAATATCAAAAAATCTTCAAAAAAATTCATCATTTAGTCTTGTCAATTTTTCACCTTATCGAAATACATCATCTCTGAGCTTGAACATAGGCAAGGTTGATCTTTGATCATCCCCCAATATGGTTAGGGTCAGTCTTTAGGTGTCTGTCACTTTGGCAATCCATTTTCCCATCTAGTTTGCATCTTAGGTCAGTCCTTTAAGCAATAAAAGGGGCAATCCGTTTGTCCATCTTATCATCAAGTTAGTCCATCATCAGTCAAACTACGTGGTCTCTGCATGTTTAACATAGGCAAGGCTAATCTATGGATCAACTCCCGAGACCCCTATGATAGGTCTTTAAGTTAGTCCTTTCGTAGTAAATCTCAAAATACCAAAAACATTGAAAAATGTGAAAATATCGAAAACAGCCTCAAAATATGTGAAAATCCAAAAAGGTGCATCCATTTCATCTCACTTTCACCCACAATTGCCATCACTCATAATAAAATCAATCATCACCTTCACCCTTTGGTGAGTTAGTCAGAAGCAAGTCTAGCCGGTTTAAAAGTGAACACCCTAATCGTCAGTCTTGAAGGTCTACGTCAGTAAGTAAGCAAGTTGGTCAACTCGGAGTATTGGTAGCTTATCATCCAAACAGTCCCACCAAAACCTTGATCACTACATGTCCTAGGATGAAGCTTTCTTGTGATGGAAATAAGCATCAGGTACCCCTCACAATAGCTAGTCTTGGCTAGTGGTATAAAGAACATTATCTTGTTTGGTTTCTTTACTTAATCTTTTATTGACTTATCTTATTTTGCGCTCATTCCAAGGACCTCTTGATGATGCCTAAACAAAACAGGGTTTAGAGAGAAAGGAATGGGGCAATGATCATTATCTTTTTATCTGTTATGCTTGTGGGATACCCTTGTAAAATAACTTAGTCATATATATTTTGTTTGGTTTTTAGAGAGGATGCTCTAGATATCTTGTTGACCACATAGGAAAGCCTTCTTTTCTATGTTTTGGTCTGAGATGTTTAGAATGTCTGAACTACATCCTGAATGAAGTATGTATGTTAAGTGTGAACAAGAATACTCCTATCTGATTGTCGAGTCAAATTCCATCACACTAGGTACAATGCCATCTTGTTCCTTTATACCTTGATGTATCGTACCTATTTGTGTTATCAAACATAACGCAATAGACCCCTTTGAAAATCCCAATTCCTAGCAATGAAAGTCACCATCACCATCCTAACTAATTCATTAATTCTAAATTCTCCTTATGTCTTCCTTCCACACTAACATAGTATCATAACAGTAATCAAAACATCACCAATGCACACATCCTGCATCCACTAGATCATCAGCATTGAAAGCACATTACATCATATCATTATCTTCAGTTATGAAGAATAATATAAATTTGTTATTCTAAGCATCTTAAGAAAGCATTACATCATTAAGCATACATAATCATTTACATCCATTTCCATTTGCATATCATTACACCATCATTAACATACATTTCATCCATAGGATCATCATTAAAACGTATGAAAAATATACAAAAATAAATGCATCCATTACATACATTACATCACATAAGCATAAGAATAGAAACATCTCATAGCATCATACATTTGCATAATTATACATCTGCATATCATACATGTGCCCCATACATATCATAAAGGGTGAATCATCTCATATATATCATCAAAAAATACTGTTATGATACAAATCAGATCAAGTGTACATCGAATGCATGTTACAATAAGGCCAAAATACTATAGGCCATATAGAAAATATACAAAAAACTGTCTATGATCAAAAAGGGGGCTGGCCCTGCTAGCTATTGTCCTCCCCATCTTATCTCTCACCATGGGCCTTTGTCAGCCACCTCCCTATCTATTGAGAGAAATACGGTACTCTTTCTGCTGATGGCACCACCTATCGGTAGTGCTGTCGATAGTACTCGGCCTCTCTGATGGAATCTCTATACTCTCGAATGTCAACTGATCAGCCCCGAGATGTGGAGGCTGCACTCTCCAACTATCTCCGACGACCAATCTCCTGATCCCTCTCAGATCGTTCCAGGTCTCTCTCAGCTGTAACTGTACCAACCTGTTGCCGTGCCTCATCTTGCTTAGCTGTTAGAACCTATACCTGGCCCTGCAACTGCTGAATTTGTGCATCCCACGAATCCGGTTGTGTTGTTGGTTGTGTTGCTGGCTGTGCCACTAGTTGTACTGTCGACTACACTACTGGCTACTATTGTGGGACTACCCATCCTATACTACTATTGGCTGCACCGATGGTACACCTCCTAGACCTCTACCTGCTGACCTACCTCTAGGCCTTCAATGTGGAAGCACTGTCTTGGAAACTGTCAATCTCACTGGTGGTCTAAACCATGCCTTGTACGCTGGAGTCACCCTTGCATCTATTGGCCCCTAATTTTTTGGCCATGGCCGAGCCACTAACTGTCTGAATGAGGCAACTACCTCATCTGTTGGAATGAGCGGTCCCCATGCGGTCACTCTAGTCGAGCGCACCAAGAGTGACATGTACTAACCATCAGGTATATCCTACACCTTGCCGAACTGCCTGGCTACCCTGTCAAGAAGGTACCTCTCTATCATAATGTGCTCCCGGCCTTGCATAAGTTTGTCCTGGCGAGAAAAGAAAAGCTTCTCAGCATCATCGTACCATGGCCCTATACCCATCCATGGCCTCCATATGAATATTGTCATCTCGTCTATAACCTGCCGCTAGTGGGCTATACCATCTGTACCCATGTGAGTGAAGCGAATCCTCACCCCGCCATACTGCCACACCACGGGGTCATCAATATCTATAATGATCGGTGTCACAATCGAGCAAAGCATTGGGATCTGGTCCCATGCCCAAATGTGCAAAAGAGTCAATCCAGCCCCAAGAGCCCGACCCTCCAAATAGGAAAACTCGTGCAAACCTCAGTAAAGGAGGCCAACAATATTGGTCCCCAAGCAAAGCACACTCGACAAGCGCACATCTATTGCCAGAAATAATGGCGGCCACAATAAGGCTGTAAGTAGGGGCTATACCCTGATACCTCTCCAAATCTATCTGACCATCACAAAGGAAGACCTCGTCAACACCCATGACACCAAAGCAGGCATCCCTACCCTCCTCCAAATCATAAATCACTCGCTCTCCATGAATGGGTAGTTGCAGGATGCACCAGACATCCTCAAGAGTAATGGTAGCCTCGCTAGTAGGAAGATGAAAAGATGATGTCTTGCTGTGCCACTGCTCAGCCAAGGCATGCATCATACCCAGATGTGCTCGGATAGGAGGGACATGTGCAATGAACCATAGACCGAGCATCCCAAGCTACTCCTGAAGGAATATGTGCATATCCTACAATCTCTCAAGTACTGGCCACCGGTGCTCCCTCGAATGAATGACCTCGTGTCTCTCTTGTGCAAGGAAAGAAGTTGTGTTAGCTTCCCTAAAGAAAATTTGCTGTATGTACTGCATTTCGCTTTTGAAATAGCAAAAGTGGCATTGTTCTCAAAAGTGGTGCAATTTGCAATGTTCCAAATTGCGCCGTGCGGCGGACTTTGACACCCAAGTTTGGCAAACTGACTCACGTGATGCTATTTGTGCAAGCGGCCAACTTTTCTGTCCAAAAATCCTAAAACATTAATTGGCCCATGCGGCGGTCTATGCACAAGCGGCCCTATATAGGACCGCACAACCTTGTTTGTGCATTTTCCGCAGCGCTATATCATGCCACGTCGTTTTGACCATACCTAAGACCTAATAAATGCATGAATAATGAGAAAAATAAAGGTCGGATAGGGGTACATACCACGGGTCCTGTGGTGACTAGTAATTGATATACTCATACCCGCTCCGACATGTGTAGAGGAAGCTATTGTTGTGCCATTTTCTCTAGGTCTCAGAGCTCTAAGGGTCAAATTTTTCAAGGTTTAAGATTGCAAATGTATTGAAAGTGACCCCTCGAGGTCTATTTAAGCCTGAAAATTAGGGTTTATTGACCTAATTTGACCTTCTAACAAGGGTTTTGGTCCCATGATCCCATTTTCATCCAACGGAGAGTCATTTTGCATCCCTTTTGGCATTTTAATGCATTTTTCTGGCATTCTGGGGCATTTCTGGCCTGTCGGGCACCTTGCCATCTTTTTTCACGAGATCATCCAAAAAATCAAAATTTTGGTCTGATCTCTCAAAGGGGCAATATCCAGAAATATCCTTCCACTGGGGCAGCAGTGGGGCATCTGAAAAAATTCAAGAAAATCCTGAACCTTTGATCACAACAGTTTATTCTTTGAATCAATGCAACAGGTACATTACTTCAAAGAGGGGCAAAATGTAGACATGGAAAATGTACAAGTTTGTTTTGGCACACCTGATCCTGATTACTGACAACCTTTCCTCTTAAATCATAATCTCAACATTTCATCACATTTTATCTCTTAATTTAATAAATCATTATTTATTGGATTAAGTCTTCTTTTATCAGTGATTAAATTAATCAATTTAATTTAATTAACCCTACATCCCTGTTTAATTAAATAAATCATTTTATTTGATTATAATCTCTAAAGTCCTCTTATTAAATTAAATAAATTAAAACTTATTTGATTTAATCTAACATGTTCCTTCTTGATTAAATAAATCAAATTATTTATTTAATAAATCATTTCCTCTCAATTCTTGACTTAAATCAATTCATAAATCTAAGTCTAGATTGCCACATCACCTAATTCTTCATTAATTTAATCAAAACCATGATTAAGTTAATCCCTTTCATTAAAATTCTCTAGAGAATGCAACTTGCACAATAAATCAAATATTTTGATTTATTAATTCATCTATTTTCCCTCACAAAGCATCAAAAGGGAATATTCCCTCATTTGAATTCAAAAAGGCCAAGTGGACTTGGTCCTTCCAACAAGGCATTTAAGACCTCTTACATTTCCTTTGCATTGAGCCAAGTGGTCATAACTCCATTTCACTTCTCATCCACCTTGTCATTTCAATATTTCAAAATTTAAATTTATGCATTTATCATGCACATTGGCCAAAATGTGCTCATTCCTCATCCAATCACATGTGGACAAGTGGCACAATGCCATTGGATTATCTTTTGTCCCACATTGTTCAATCTTACTCACCTCTTCCAAATTGAAGTCTTTAAATTGGATACTTCTCTCCTCATTTCTCATCCACAATCATATGCAAAGTTACTCTCTTCACATTGAGAGACAATTTTTCCCATTTCAATTAACCATTCATCATCTTTCAAGATTTGAAACAAGGTTATGCTGAAATCTCTCTAGAGATTTGACCATTTTTCAATCACACACCATTTCTATTTAGGAATTGGGAAAGGGCCAATTGCAACACTTCATTGGCACCAATTTCCCCATAAGATCATCATGCTATTAGCTTAATTAGGATTGAATCTCTTTTATTTAAATTTTATTGTGTTCTTCATTTCCTAATTTAGTTTGAATAGATGGATTTTATGGTGAGTCTCTCATACTTGATTACATGCATTTGATCTAACAACTAATGTGCTTTGTTGCTCTTGTGCATTTGTAGGTTTAGGGGTTCACAATAACTATGTATTAGGGTCATTTGTTGTATGCCTACATGGAATTTTGTAAATCATGTATTTGATAGCAATTCTTGAATGATGATATCATGTGTATTGTGTATACTTTATGTGTATTCAAGTGTATAATTTAAAATTTACATGTATACTTTGTGACTTATGAGTATTCCAATGTATAATTTATGACCTACATTTTTTCATGCGTATACTTTGTATTCATGTGTGTAGTTCATGACTTAAGAGTATTTGGTTAAATGATTCACTTATTCACAAGGACTAGAACAAACCTTAAACCCCTTTGCACCTTTACACTGCATCCATCTAACCCTTTTCCTTCAATTGAAAACTTGACACCACAAGAAAATTCCTTAGAAATATCAAAAACTGAGAGATTTTATTATAAAGGAGCCTTATGTGATTTCGTAGCCTCAAATGGATTGTTTCTAGGTGACATTATTTCCAAGTAATAGCTCATCAAAGATTGTTTCTTTTTAGCACTTTGGAATATTAAGGGAAATCACTAGTCCAATATAGCTTAGACTATTTCAAAGTGTTTGGGTGTGAAATATGACCATTCCTAGCATAAACCCACCAATCTAGATGCATTGGAACTTTTGGTTTGGTTACATGAGGATTAGAATGAAAGTTACACCCCTTTGCACCTTTACATTGTATCCATCTAATCCTTTTTCCATCAACTAAAAACTTGACACCACTATACAAATCTTTAGAGATATAAAAAACTGAGAGGTTATTGTAGAGGGTCCCAAAATGATATCATAGCCTCAAACAGAGTGGTTTTAAGCATTATGGTTTTCGAGTAATAGATCATCAAAGATTATAGCCATTTTATAATTTGGACTCTTAAGGGATTGAGTTGGTTGAACGTAGGTTGGAGTTATTCAAAATGTTTTGGTGGAAAGTGTAACATTAGATTAAAATATGATCTTTCAAATGTGATGAGATGTATAATCTGAAACTAGAATAACAATGTTAATCCTAATCTAAATAATAATCTAAAATCAAACAACAAAGAATGAGGAAATGAAAATAATAAACTAAAAAATTTAATGGAAAGCTCTCATTGAATATGCATTCACCCCTTCGAATTATCTTGATTATTCTTCTCCATTTTGCCTTTTCAGTATTCTTGCCCTCAAATTTCTATGTTTGAATGCAAGCATGACTTCGTCGAGTGTCTAATAAAAATGTCAAAGATAAGTTTCTTCTCAAAAGTGTATAATTTCAAGAGGAATAATGATAGTGACAGGCCATTTTATAGATTTTGGGTTTTCAAACGATCAGCTTAGATTGAAAGAGAGATCGACGGATGAGATTGATGAATGTCATGCGATGTGAGCTCTATCTCAGATAGAACATGAGTTACAACAAGAGTTATAAAACATGAGTTCAAAAAAGACTGCAGATAGAGACTAAGTTAGAACGTGAGTTAGAACACGAGTTCATGATCTTAATCTCCAAAAATAGAAGAAATAGACTTTGTATGCAAAAGAAAAAGTTAGAACTCAAAGACTAATGCATTTGAATGCAAAGAGGAGTTAGACCTAGTTAATCGACTAGTTGTGACAGAGACTCTTCTCATAGAGATAAACAGGTGTTGAATTCAGCGATAACTGGAGAACTAAAAATAGATCTCGAGTCAAAAGGTGAGTGAATAATTAGTCAACTGATCGATAAAAGAATGTGACATAAATAATTAAAATATGAATTAAATGTTAATTCAATTCAACATTCGAAAATAAGAGACTTTAATTAAATAAATAAAGTAATTTATTTAATTTGACTGTTTGAAAAGGATAATATGAATAATTAAATAATAAATATTTAATTATAGATAAAGGGGGTTAAATGAATAATTAAATAAAGATATTTAATTATAGTCGGAAAAGTATGATAAAGGGGTAATTAAATATTAAATTATTTAATTGATAGATAAAGGGGGAAGAATTAATTAGTTCGCAACATAATTAAATAATTATGATTTATTTAATTAATCAAGTTGAATAAAGATTAATAATGAATTAATTAAAAAGGGTTATTTAATTAATAGAGGAAATATGTGTTAGAAAGGTTAATTAAATAATTAAAATTATTTAATCAAGACCATGGACTATAGAAAATTATGTCGAATGTGTACTCGTAGGCCTAGACCAATTTTCGGTATCTACAGTTTTCCCCTCTTTGATACAATGTTGGTACAATATTGTGTCAAAGAAATTGAAAAAAAGATATGCCCCAGTGAAAGGGGAGTATGACAAGTAGGTAGTGGTATGCCCCCTCGAGAGGATAGGCGGGTTTGAAGAACATGAGTGTGCTCTCGAAATGGATAGATAATGGTGGTGAAGACTTAGAAAAGAAGAAATGTTAGCATGGATAATTCAAAATGTTAGTAAGAAATAATTAAGGTTGATTGATTGAGAAAAATATGATCTTCGATATTGTGCCAAGTATGCTATGCTTGCTTGTTATCATCATGGGGTGGGACATGACACAAATGGATAGTACACACTATGATATGAGATAGACCATAGTGTGCAAAGTCATCCATCTGCGAAAAATAGACAGTCACAGACAAGGAGTGTCTTAACTCATACTAAGGACAATATTGCCCCAGTCGTTTTGTTGAGACAAACCACAGACATCATAAAAATAAAAGATGGGTCATGAGATGTCATTGCTCCTATAAATCCTTGATAGGACATCCTTGAGGAAACTAGTAACATGACCCAAAAACCAATGTTAAAAAGACAGTTGACAGACAACAACCAAAGAAAAAGAGTCCCGAGACATCGTTGCTTCTCTAAATCCTTCAAGGGACATCCTTGAGAAAGCTAGTAACCGGACTAATTCATAAATCGATAATAAGATAAGACAAAATAAGATATAAAGTCATAAAGCCAAATAAATGTATTCACCAGAACTTGATCTTGTGGGATTGTTTGATGTTTCATGTTTGACATAGCGTAATGTGAGAGATGACACATACCACATAAGACATTGAGTTTGGTTTTGACCTGGTGACTTCTGTATAAGGCATGAAAAAGCCTGGTTTCAGAAAGACACATGTCGTATAAGACATTGGAGCCTGATGACATTGATGTGACAAACAACATGAGACTATGACAACTTGATGACGTTTGTTGACAAGAAAGACATATCTTGCTAAGACATAAGTTGATTGCTTTGACAATGTGTTTGATATTGACTTGATGACAGTTGAGATGTTTTGCCTTGTTGATGCATGACTTGTTTTTGATTCCTTGACTGATAAAAAGTGTGTGCGTGTAGACAGTGTATGACATGAGATGATACCCTAAACTATGATATGCAACTTGTGTGATAGTGATTGTGAATGAACCCTATTGGACTGACCTAGTGTGGTCTCAGGAGCTCATCAATTGATTAGCCTTTCCTACGTTGTACATGCAGAGACCTCGTAGTTCGACATGACCAATGACTTTGAATATACAAAGTGTCATGATTTTAATGTGTGTGATACATGATAAAACCTAGACTGAAAGACCTAATGCCTTAGGGGCACATCGATTGATGGCCTTTCCTACGTCCCAGTTGCAGAGGCAACGTAGTTCGACTATGACTGACTGAACATGACTGACTTGACTCTATTTTTGGTATTTTCTGATATTTATTTTATTTTTTATTTTTATTTTTATTTTTGAAGTTTTCTAATGTTTTTGGGATTTTTTAGGACATTTTCGATGGTGTGACGTTATGTACAAGCCGTTAGGCTACAGATCAAGGATTTGCCCCTAGTTGGGAATAAGATTTGGAAGATGGAGTGGATAATGTGATGGAATGGACGCTAGATGTCAATCGTTCCAAGTAATGGATAAGACAACTATTTATTATGAAAGATGGTGAAAAAGTCTGATTAGAATGATGGTAGAGGGAAGAGCGAACTTCACTACACATAGCACCTATTTGCCAGGTTTTCACCATGGTACTTATCCATAGCGCCACCAAAGCAGTTTTAACTATTGGATGGATTTATTTCTTTTTACTTTTTTGATTTTCTCAAAAAAAAAAAATTGGTGTTACAAAGATGCCTGTTTGCCAGGTTTTCATCAAGGTAACCATTTTTTCATTTTTTTATTTTATTTTGTATTTTTCTAGATTAAGACACGGATTCTCAAAGACTAAGCATAGAACCTCTTTAGATGTAGACTATTGATAGGTGACAAAATCGGCTCTCCTTCAGGAGTAGAGAGTTGGTACGCTCCTGACCCAAAAGCTTTTGTGACTATATAGGACCCCAACCAGTTAGGCTCAAACTTACCTAGTTTCTCTCATTCAGCTTGGTTATTAGGATTCTCCATTAATACCAGGTCACCAATGTCAAAGTGTCTATTGAGAACCTTCCTATTGTAGCTACAACGAAGATGATTCTGATATGCTTGCAAATGATCTAATGCTTTATGTCTTCGTTCATCCAACAATTCTAGCTCTTGTAACCTAGAGACACAGTATTCTTCATCGTCAATATGACCCTTCAAGGATACCCTAAGAGAAGGTAATTCAACCTCGATAGGTAAGATAGCTTCGGACCCGAATACGAGGGAATATGGAGTGGCATCGGTGGGAGTACGGATGCTTGTGCAATAAGCCCATAAGGCAGGATTAAGTTGTAGGTGCTAGTCACGACCAGCGCCATTGACAGTCTTCTTAAGGATTCTAATAATGGTCTTATTAGATTCCTCAGCTTGGCCATTACCTTTTGGGTAATATGGGGTGGAGAAATGGTGTTTGATATGGAATTATTCACATAAATGGCATACTTCTTGGTTCTTGAATGGGCGGCCATTATCTATGACTATGGATTGGGGTACATGATATTGAAAAATGATATAGTTTAGGATAAACTTAGATATTTATGTGTCGGTGATGTAGGTCATAGGAATAGCTTCAATCCATTTGGTGAAGTATTGAGTGGCGGTGATGATGAATTTATGGCCGTTGGATGATGAAGGGTGTATCTTACCTATGAGGTCAATCCCCATTGGGTGAAGGGCCATAGTGAAGTGATTGGACGAAGCTCCTGTGTTGGCGCTCTTATCAAGTCTCCATGTATTTGACATTGTCTACATTTATTTACAAAGATGTATGAGTCTTTCTCCATTGTAGGCCAATAATAACCTAGTCTCATAATCTTATGGGATAAAATAGGACCACTCAAATGAGGTCTGCATATACCCTCATGTACCACTCACAAATTTGTTTGTGCTTCTTCAACATCGAGACATCTAGCTGAAGTTCGGATGAAGATTCGGCATTGGTTATTGGAAAAGTCTTGAGATAAGGTTTGGTTAGTGAGATAGTCGAATATGTCTTTATACCAAGGAGACGTAGGACCAACAATAGTACACACCATTGCAATATCGGGAACATCATAAGCGGGGACCAACAGCTGGTCAACTAGAAACTCAAACTTAGGCATGTTACTCAGAATATCCAACAAGGAACCTACTATTGCCATAGCATTTGTAGCTCTATTTTGAATACGTGGTATTTGTTGAAAAGTTATGTCATTGAAATACTCCTTGAAACTATCAACCATACGTTTGTAATGGGAAAGCTTCTCATCCTTAGTCTCGTAATCATCATTTACCTACCGGATTACCAGTTGAGAGTCGCCAAAAACATGTAGGCTCTTAATCTTCCATTGAACTGCCATTTTTAACCCTATCACTAAAACTTCATATTCGACTATATTTTGGTACAAGGGAAAGAAATGCTGAATGATTTAGAAATGGTATCACCTTGAGGTGTAACAAATAAGATACTGGCTCTTGAACCACGATTTGTATGTGACCCATCAAAGTACAGTTTCCATTCAGTTTTAATGTCAATGTTGAAGAGAAATTCATCAGGAAAATCTGCCACTAAGGGATGGTCTGCCTTCATAGGTGCATCAGCTAACTGATCTGCAATCACCTATCCTTTTATAGCCTTCCTTTCGACATACTGAATGTCATACTCGCTAAGTATCATAACCCATTTAGCCAATCAGCCTGTTAAAGATGCCTTACTTAGATGGTATTTAAGTGGATCAATCTTTGCAATTAACATTATTTGTCGATTGAGAATATAGTGCTGAATTTTTTGGGTAGAAAAACTACCCCAAGACAGGCACGTTCTATGTTGTTGTAATTCAATTCATAGCCCACTAAGGTACGTCTGATGTAATAGACCGCTCTCTCATGATCTTGATCATCGTGTTGTGCGAGAAGAGCCCCTAATGCCGACTGAGTTGCTGAAATGTATAGTATCAATGGGTTTCCCTTTATAGGTGGCATTAAGACTGGTGGAGTAAGCAAGTAGTCCTTGATTTTATAGAAGGCTTCCTGACATTTAAGTGTCCACACAAATGGTACTCCTTTCTTGAGTAGATGTTGAAATGGGTGTATTTTATCTGCGAGTTGTACTATGAAATGCCTAATGGCTTGTAATCTCCCCTATAGGGTTTTGAGTTGACCAATGTTGACTAGAGGAGGCATTTCTATGATAGCTCTTACCTTCTCTAGATCTACTTCAATGCCTCTTCGAGAGATGATATACCCTAATAGTTTCCTTGATTTCAATCCAAAGACACAGTTCTTTGGATTTAGCCTGACATTGTAATTCTCTAGCCTCTGGAATATCTTGTCTAGAACCTTCAAATGATCTTCCCTTGTTTCTGATTTAGCTATAATGTCATCTACATAATCTTCCATGAGAGTATGTACAAAGTCATGGAAAATCGTAGTCATTGCCCGTTGGTAGGTAGCTCCTTCATTCTTAAGGCCAAATGGCATAACATTCCAATAGTATGTGCCCCATGGACACATGAAAGTTGTCTTGTGTTGGTCTTCAGTTGCTATTTTAATCTAGTTATATCCAAAGAAACCATCCATGAGGGATAGCATCTCGTATCCTGCTGTAAGATCTACTATCATGTCGATGTTTGGCAAAGGGAAGTCATCCTTAGGACATGCCTTATTGATGTCTCTAAA
Source organism: Sequoiadendron giganteum (assembly GCA_007115665.2). NCBI lineage: Eukaryota > Viridiplantae > Streptophyta > Pinopsida > Cupressales > Cupressaceae > Sequoiadendron > Sequoiadendron giganteum. The sequence continues at coordinate 109,973,862 of CM021105.1, read as the reverse complement.
GTCTGTGCAAATTCGAATGCCCCCAGTTGGTTAGGTTACTGGTACTAGATTTGATATCCAATCTACATAGTCTATTGTCCTTATGAATCCTACATCTAAGAGTTTCTTAAGTTCTACCTTGACCAATAGAGCAATTTGCAGATGCATTTTCCTCAACTTCTATTTAACTGGCTTAATACTTGGCTATAGTGGTAAATGATGCAATATTAGGTCTGGATCAAGCCCGAGCATGTCAGCATATGACCATGTAAATTTTATCTGTCTCTTTGTGAAGAATTCCTTAAACTCGGGTTTTTTTGTCACTGTTAAAGAAGCTGCAAAATATGCCTTCCGAGGATTCTCTTTTGTACCTATGCTGACTTCAACAGATTCTTCTACTAGCATCGGTAACTTTTCCTGTTCAACAAGGAGAATATTTAAACATCTATCCTTGGGTGGCTCTGAGAGGTTTTCCACCCTCGGATATGTCCTTTATTTTGAATTTTTCTTCATCCAAAGGCACCTTTCGATTTTCACCTAGGGACTCATCATTTTTATTTTCATTGTCTTTTTTCTTTTTATTCTCATTTTTGATACTAGAGGTGTAAATAGACTCCCCAAAATATGATTTATCGTCCAAGTCTATGGTAAAAATTGCTTTATGATCCCCTCTTGGTATGCCTTCTCTAAGTCCCATGAACTCAACAATTGCTTCGTCGTTTTCGAATGTATCTATGATAGGTGTACCTTGTTGATCCCAGTCGATAAGTTCGGAATGTAGAAGGGGCATACCATCATTGGAGTTCTTAAAGGTAGTTGCCGATAAGATGAATATAGAATGGTTGACATTGTCATAGAAGTTTTGGACTAACTCCTTCTTATTCTTCCTCCTAGGGGTAGGTATACTCTAATGTGGGACTATAGTAAGGGCTGAGTCATCAGAAGATGGCTTGTCAGGTGCCCAAGATGCATGATCAAGGGTTTCCCAATAATAGTTCTTTTGCTATTCTTCTTTGGACAAGTGTTTCTTAGGACGAGGACTAGATGGTTTTAGTACAGGTTTCATGTTTAGGTCCAATTCTCTAAATAGGGCATCTATGTTCATGGTACTGGTAGATGAAAAGGAATCCCATTCACCATCGCTTAAGTAAGGGGATTCATTGGAAACTGGGGGAAGTGGTTCATGAGATATCTCGATGTCTGTGCAAGCACTCACTTCTTCTTGAAACGGTGACGAAGTACCAGGAAACCCAATTCTAAGTGGTTGACACCCTAGCCCTAGGTATTTTGGTCGTGGGTAGATAGTGATCGGTTTCGTGCTTCCATTTTGATATAGTCATAACCCACTGTGTCCATCATAGCATTCATTTTGCATTATATTAAAGCCCTTTCCATATTGGTCCTTAGCTATTTGAATAGATAGGGAGGGGTATTTATGTTCTTCTTGATATAACCAGGAATCACCTTGATCCACAATATCTTCACTTAACTCTCCCCATTTGGTCAATGTCATTGTAGGGGGAACATGAAATGTGACCACTGACTGTCTTCTCTCTACCATGGGTAGGCCATATGCCTTAGGTAGAATCAGTTGATTGACATAGTATGATTCCTTTATATTATATTTTCCACAACCCTTGTCTTGGATCTCGAGCTTAGGATTGGATGATGGTGGTTTGAATGATATATACTTAGTGAGATGTGATGGGTCAATGTATAGGGATAAAGTGGATGATGAAGCTTCTTGGTTAACTAGTACTTGTCTTTGTGGAATTTCCCTTAGGCTTGTACAATACTGAAAAAGGATTTGGATCACCATCAATAGTTATTTTTGTGCCATTATACGGGAACTTAAGACATTGGTGATATGTTGAAGGTACAACTTTCATTGCGTGTATCCAAGGTCTACCTAACAACAAGTTGTACAGAAGGGTGAGATCCAAGACTTGGAAGCTGGTATTCATGATTACTGGCCAATTCTGATAGGGAGTGTGACAACTCCTTTGGATGATCTTTCCTCATCATCGTAAGCCTTGAAGACTATACTCTTAGAGGTATCTACACAGTCTTCTGAGAATTCTAATTCCTTAACCAGTTTTAGGGTACACAAGTTCAAACCTGCTCCTCCATCTACCAAGACTCTTTAGACTTTGTTTTGATGGACTAAGACTTCAAGATGTAAGGGGTCATTATGATCAGATTTTTCAGTTGAGTAATCTTGTTGGGAAAATGTGGCATGATGCGAGTTGTTCAAATATCCCACCATTTCTTCAAAATGATTGACATCTAAGTCTGTAGGAACAGTTGTGTTCTGTAGAGGTTTGTCAAGAATGGCTCGATGCTCAAGTGATAAAGTCAATAATTCCAAGATAGATATTTGGACGGGGGTTTTACTCAATTGATCAAGAAGATTGTACTTAAACTTGGAAGTTTGTGTAGATGGCTCGGAAGAAGGACCTGGAATAGTAATCTTGGTTCTGTGTGTGTTCACATTACATACCGGATGCTTCTTAATGGTGATGGTATTGACATTCTCCTTTGCAGCTCGAAGGTGATTTATGATCGTTCCATTACCATAGTCATACTTGGTATTGTTATAATTGGCTGATGGATTATTCTTGGGTTCCGAACTGGAGGCTTTTCCTTTTATGTGGTCATGTAACGGGTCTGTGAAGACCTTATGATCACTGTTCTTGGTATTTTCCTGCCCACCGACCTCTATGGTTTCATTTTCAACAATGTCTTGTATAATATTCTTGAGTTGCCGACATTGTTGTAGGTTGTGTCCTTTTGTTCGATGATAGTCACAAAAAGAGTTATCATCCCACCATGAAGGTTTGAACTGTCTAGGATCATACTCTCTTGGTTCTAAAGGTTTGATGAGATTATGTTTAATCAACTCTTTGAAAATTGTCTCGATTGGTTGTCCTAAAGGTGTAAATTCACGTGTAGGAAATCTCCTTTGTTGTGGTCTTTGTTGTTGTGAATTTTGGACATAGTTGGCTATTTGATCTGGACTATTCATCATGTCTTTATTGGAATTGTAACCTCCGAGCATGATAACTGGTCTCATGTGTATGTTTTTAGCATCAACAGTGCCATCATTTGTAACATTTTTGTTTCCAGACCATAATTTGTTTCTATCGTTTGGTGCGTTTTGATGTTGGACAACCTGATTCTTGCCTTGTACCTTTATTTCTCCTTTGTCTATAAGGCCTTTCTCAAGGATGATTCCCTTTTGTACCAAGTCTGAGAATTAAGTACAATAGTGTACCCTTAAATTAGTTCACAGTTTTGGGTTGATTTTTTCTAAGAATATCATGACCTTTTGCTTAACCGGTATTTTAACTAGACATCTGCTAGCTAGACTTCTCCATCTCTGGAAGAAAGTGGTGAAAGTTTCACTATCTCCTTGTGTTGTGTGGCACAAGGTTGCTATTGTTACTTCATTGTCTATGTTAAAGGCAAAATGTTCGACAAACTTCTCAGCTAATTCACCCCAAGATAGTATACCATATGGTAATTTAGAAAACCATTCCAGTCCTATCCCGACAAGGGTTCATGGAAATAGTCTCATCAAGCATGTGGGGTCATACGATATGTCCATGCATGCTATTGAGAATTATCTAATGTGTTCCAAAGGATTCTTTCTCTCATTATAATTAGGAAAAATTGGTATAATGTATCCATGGGGGAAAGGTGTCATATAAAGCACTTTGTCAAATGGACATGGACATAGGTCTTGCGCTAAGATAGTTCATTTGCCTGCCATAGACATGTTGTCCATCTGCTATTGAAGAGTTTGCATTTGGTTTTGAAGGACATCAACTTATGTCAAGGACATGGTGTTTGTGTTGTTTGGATCAATGTAGGTATTCTGATATGCCATGTTCTGTGACGGGTTGTGATTTGGCGAGGGAATATATCTTGTTAGAATGTTCTAATTTGGTATAGGGATATTCCCTGTCTGAATGGTCTAAGTTGGTATAGGAATTCTTCCTATATGAATAGTCTGATTTGGTATAGGAATGCTTCATGTCTAAATGATCTGATTTGGTATAGGTATATTTCAGCCAACTTTGGATCTCTTACCAGTCGTGTTGGTGCCAAAGGGGTTGGAGGAAGTTGCCCCCGCAGTAAATTGTAAACCTTGTGTTATGTTGAAAGGGGTTGTGTTTACAATTGACAATGTTTGAGATGGTATGCCAGTTGGTATCACTGTGGTAATTTGGGGAATAGAAACACTTGACATTACAGTTTGTGTTGGTTGAGTTGACTGTGTTTGAAAAGTACAAATATCAAATCCTATGGGTATTTTGGCACCTTCTGTTAGCAACTTTGCTAGATATCTTTGGGGATCGTTTGGCAAACATTCATCCATAAAGGATGCAAATTCAGGATCCTGTACTACTGCGTCTATGTCTTCTATGTAAATTTTCCCATGTGTGTCTCTAGTGACGTGTTTTTCAAGCAAAGGTTTGTGTGGTAATTTACTTCATGATGGTTGGTTACCAAATGGATTGATGAATTTGTTGGGGTCTGTCATTGCTCTATGTTTCTTTTTAGACCTTATTTTGACCATGAAAAATTTGCTCAAAAAGGGGTAATGCAGACTATGTCTAAAAACTGATATGACCTATGTCTATGTTTTTGGATTTTTTTGACAATAAATGACGTAGCTAAAATGATTTCTAAAAAGACATATACTAAAATGACGTATGATAGGATAGAAAATATGCAAAATACGAGTAAACTATGATGATAAATGAGTTTAAGATGGGTATAACCTACCACCTATGGAATAAATGCATGCAAAGACTTGTTTTTGACCAAGGAACCTGATTGTATGACAAGGACAGTTGACAAGGTGAATTTTTCAAACTAGACTATTGAGTTGAAAAGATCCACTAAATGGGACTAAAGTGACTAGTTTCAATGACTATGACAAATTGAAACATGAACGTTTCCAATAACGAGGAAAGTTATCTATTCTCTGATATGCAATTTCCAAGGAAGTATCTATATGCATGTGACTTAGGATGACTATGACTAAGACGTTTACTGTGACTAAGACGTATATGATACCTAGTGATGCAAGGTTTTTGAGAAAAATTTACTAGTTTATAATCCAAGGTTAATCTTAAGAACCTAAAGCAAATAGTGACAATGATGTTTCAGACTCAGCTCACGATTTTTGATGTTTTCTGTTCATAGGCAAATGCGGTTCACCTAACAGTTGTGGTTCAAATGTTGATAGATGCGATTTTTGACAGTGCATGCGGTGTTTTTGACAGTTGAGGTTTTTTCTATGACAAATGTGGTTTACCGATACACATGCGGTTCTAATTTTGGACTCTGTAAACCTAGATTTTTTTGACAGGCACTTGCAGCTCAAAATTTGACAGATGTGGTTTCCATGCACACATGCGACTCAGAATATGACAGTTGCGACTCGTGATATGCAGAGTATGAATGATGAAATGTTTTGACAGACACATGGGACTTTTGCCCTAGCAGATGCGACTCGCTAAGATAGATGTGTCGTTTAAACTGACAATTGCGACTCAATTTTCTGACAGTTGAAATTTTCTCGAAAGTTGTTTTGATGAATTTGTTTGTTTGATCAAGTTTTTGATGAATATAGAAAAGAACAAACACATAAATCAATGCATTTTTAGTTTTTGTGATGAGAGGACTGTTAAGACTCGAAAAAGATTTACAACCTAGGCTTTTAGGACAATAATTGTTGAGTTCTTACTTGGATTTCTCTAGCTACGCATATTTATGGCAAATGACTAGTAGCTTGACCCCACTGGCTCCCCTCCACGACACTCACTTATACGGGGCAGCCAAGCTACTGTACCCATGAAACTCCCATGGCATACATTTCATTTCCACACATAAACCGTAAGAATGTAAGATGGCTTCACAGGGTCGATCGTGTTGCGCCAATAAAGTAGGTAGTATTTTGGTAACTCTACAACAAGGTGTTTAATAAGGGCATTCCATTCGTGGGGCACTATCCAATGTTGACAAGAATCTATTTATGTCCATCTCATCAGAATAGTGAGCGTGATTTATGGGCTTTCCCCAGAAATCCATTTTTATATACCGAGTGGAAGTTGCTTGGATTTAGCGTGTTACTGGTCTGAGTCATCTTGGGGTGAGTAATTTTTCCCACCAGGACAGGCCCAAGTTCTAGAGTTAGTAACCATTTCTCTTACACCAAGGATCTCATGATTGCACAAGGGGAGAGGATAGTTCGATATACTGAATCGTAAGGGTGACAAATACGTGTAATGCACCAGACAAAGAAGACAGTGGTTATTTTTAATCCAAATGACAATTATCTATCTACCAAACAAAAAATTATTTATAACCCACACAACAATTATCTATCTACCAAACAAAAGCTTGCTAAATAATTAAATACAAAGGCATTAGGTCCTGCATGCAAATTTATCAGTAGTTCATTGTTCTTGTCTTCAGCTATCGTCCTACAGAAAATATTATCTTTGGTTTTTAATTGTCTTCTATGCTTCGTCTTGCAAACACTATATTATTCCACCTTAACACAACTGAAACAAACATTAGCGAAAATCAAAACAACCTAAAAAGCGAAAATGAAAATATGGATGTATGGAAAAAACCAAAAAAAATAAAATATTACCAGGCAGATGCGGCCTTTGGGGCCACAAATGTGGTTCGATGTTAATAGGAGGATGTGGTTCAAAAAATTTGTTGATAGGCGGATTTGGTTCGTGACTTCACAAATGCGGTTTGGGATTATGGATGCGTCGTTGTTTTCGCAGATGCGGCTCGTGGATACAGATGTGTTGTTTTCCTGAGCTGATGCGGTGTGTCGTACGAAAAACTTGCAAAAAAAGAACGAAAAATGGAAAACGCAAAGACGAAAAGGTGTGCGAATTTTGAAGCATGTTCACGTCGGGTTCACCAAATGTAACATTAGATAAAAATATGATCTTTCAAATGTGATGAGATGGATAACCTGCAACTAGAATAACAATTTTAATCCTAATCTAAATAATAATCTAAAATCAAACAACAAAGAACGAGGAAATAAACATAATAAACTAAACAATTTAATGGAAAGCTCTCACTGAATATGCGCTCACCCCTTCGAATTATCTTGATTGTTCTTCTCCATTTTTCCTTTTCAGTATTCTTGCCCTCAGATTTTTGTGTTTGAATGCAAGCATGACTTCGTCGAGTGTCTAAGAAAAATATTGAAGATAAGTTTCTTCTCAAAAGTGTATGATTTTGGGAGTAATGATTTCAGGAGGAGGAATAATGATAATGACAGGCTATTTTATAGATTTTGGTTTTTCGAACGATCGGCTTAGATTGAAAGAGATATCGACGGATGAGATTGATGAATGCCATGCGATGTGAGTTCTGTCTTAGATACAATGTGAGTTAGAACACGAGTTCAAAAAAGACTACAGATAGAGACTAAGTTAGAACGTGAGTTAGAACACGAGTTCAGGATCTTAATATCCAAAAATAGAAGAAATAGACTTTGTATGCAAAAGACAAAGTTAGATCTCAAAGACTAATGCATTTGAATGCAAAGAGGAGTTAGAACTAGTTAATCGACTAGTTTTGACGGAGAGTCTTTTCGCAGAGATAAACAGGTGTTAAATTCGGAGATAACTTGACAACTAAAAATAGATCTCAAGTTAGAAGGTGAGTGAATAATTAGTCAACTGATTGATAGAAGAATGTGATATAAATAATTAAAATATGAATTAAATGTTAATTTAATTCAACATTCGAAAATAAGAGACTTGAAGTAAATAAATAAAGTAATTTATTTAATTTGACTGTTTGAAAAGGATAATATGAATAATTAAATAATAAATATTTAATTATAGATAAAGGGGGTTAAATGAATAATTAAATAAAGATATTTAATTATAGTTGGAAAAGTATGATAAAGGGGTAATTAAATAATAAATTATTTAATTGATAGATAAAAAGGGAAGAATTAATTAGTTCGCAACGTAATTAAATAATTATGATTTATTTAATTAATCAAGTTGAATAAAGATTAAAAATGAATTAATGAATTAATTAAAAAGGGGTATTTAATTAATAGAGGGAATATGTGTTAGAAAGCTTAATTAAATAATTAACATTATTTAATCAAGACCACAGACTATAGAAAATTATGTCGAATGTGTACTCGCAGGCCTAGACCATTTTTCGGTATCTACAGAAAGGATAACAATTCCTAGCATAAATGTACACATTCAAACATGTTGGAAAAGTTGGTTTGGTCGTACAAGTTGTAGAATGAAAGTTACCCCAGTTTTCAACTCTACACTGCTTGCATTTGACAACTTTTTCCTCAACTAAAAAATCATCACCACAAGAAAATTTCTCCAAGATAGAAAAATGAAGGAGGTTATTGTAGAGGCTCCCAAAATTATCTCATAGCCTCATACATAGAGTTTGTAAGCATCAAAGTTTTCAAGTAATAGCCTGTCAAAAAATTGCAACCATTTTACACTTTGGACTCTTAAGGGATCAAGTCGGTTGAACATAGATTAGAGTGATTCGACATGTTTGGGTGTGAAATAGGATCATTCCTAGCGTAAAAATACCCATCCAGATCTGTTGGAACAATCAATTTGGTCATACAAGTTGCAGAACAAAATATGCACCACTTTACAACTTTACACTACTTGCATTTGACAACATTTTCCTCAACTAAAAACTCGTCACTCGGGAAAAATCCACTAAGATAGCAAAAACTGAGAGAGGTTATTATAGAGGGTCTTAACAAAATCCCATATCCTTAGATGGGGATTTTGTAAGCATCATGGTTTCTGAGTAATATTGCTTCAAAGATTGTATCCATTTTGCACTTTGGACTCTTAAGGGATCGACTTAGTTGAGTGTAGCTCAGAGTGATTTGGCATGTTTGGGTGTGAAATAGGACCATCTGTAGCAAAAATTTATCCATATAGATGTGTTGAAATTTTTGGTTTGGTTGTATGAGTTGTAGAACGAAAGGTGCACCACTTTGCAACTTTACACTACTTGCATTTGATAACTTTTTCCTCAATTGAAAACTCATCACCACTAGAAAACACCTTTGAGATAGAAACATCAAGAGAGGTTATTGTAGAGGGTCCCAACATTATCTTGTTGCCTCATACAAATATTTGGTAGGCATCACAATTTCAGATTAATAGCCTATCAAATATTTTTTCCTTTTTGCACTTTGAACTCTTAAGTGATATTGTCATTCCAATGTAGCTCAAACTATTTCTGAATGTTTGGTTTTGAAACAAGACCACGAATAGCCTAAACGTACCCATATAGACATGTTGGAACTATTTTAGAGAAAACTAACCTTATTTTCATTGACGATAAAATATTCCTATCTTTTTATTCCTTGTTTAAGTGGTTAATTTTAATCTTCAATTTTTTTGCTTCAATTTGAATGCTTAGGAAAACATCCCTTTGTTTTATAGAGTTTTCAACGCTTAGGAAAATAAATTCATTTGTTCAAATCCACCTTAAGCATCATCTCTCACTTTATTTTCCTACATGAATTCTTACCAAATACAAAACCTCAATTGTGTTAGGTTGAATGGAATATATGACAACAATTGCAATATAGCAAGTTTGTTGTGGGTCAAGGTTGATTGACATATATTACAATATCATATGAGTTTTATTGCTTTTGTGAGAAGTGTGCTTTATGACTAGTGTGCATCAAGCCCATATGGTATGCCTATTTTTCTTATTCGTGCATTATGGTAAACAACATTCATTGTTGTGTATTACGATAATACAAATTACATGTGGAAGGTCAAATAACATGCATGTCATGGAGTTGTATTTGGTTTGTTTAATGGTTGTATCACACTCATTTGGTTTGTTTAAGGGTTACATCATGGTTGAGTGATCTCTTAATTTTTTATCATGATTATTGTATAAATTTCACATGAACAATCTAATGAACATGTATCTTGTTCAGTTGTAAGGACTTTGTTTGAGGGTTGCATCAAACCCCTATGGTGGAAAGATAGTGATTCTTATTCATTATGATTTTATACCTTTTACATGTTATTAAGCTTGAATTAACATTGAGGGACATTGATCTTTATCAAGATGATTATATTACTTTTGAATGAACACTATAATGACATATATTTTATTGAGTTTTATCCATAAATGTTTGAAGTTTTTAATCAATAAAAATAATCAATGCCATAAGGCTATCATAAGCTGCTCTTTTCATCTTTTTTTCCTTGTTTACGAGACCATAATTCTTTGATGAATATTTTCAAATAGTTCTTCTCAAAAAATATTATATAGTGCTTCTCATACCATTTTTATTAATTTTAATTTCTTTTGAAATAAAAAAGAGCTAACCACTTCATTCTAGGAGTTCAGAAAACAAAAGAATGTAAAATATAAATTCATTCAAGAGAGCTTGAAATCATGTGTATTCTCAAATTGAGTGTTTGATAAAAATTCTTTTGTAGAAAAGTATGAAAAATATTGTACAATAGAAAAGGTTGTGAATTGTTTGAAAAAAATCCTCAAATAAATGTAGTCTCATGGAATGTAATGTATGTGAACCTTAATATGAATGAACTCTAACATAGATGGATTAAAAATTGTAGTTCATAAGTTCTATTAAAATGCAATTTTTTAAATCTATAACATGTTATTGATCATATCTTAAACCATTCTAAGATAATTATACATTCCATTTTGAAGATTAAAAGTAGAAATACATGCACAAGAGGAACAAATTAGATCAAATATCAATTCTTATATATCAAAATGTAGAATAATTGTGTTTGTACATATACAAATATGGCATATATGCCTAATCAAGACAAGTTTAATAAGTCTTACAAATTGTGGCATATATGTCATCTCAAGATCTATCAAACCCTAAATACATATCAATCTATATCAAATTCTAATCCTATGTCAGACCATCAAAATTAACCATCCTCGAAGAACTTAGTTACTCTAAAGCTTCCTACATAATAACAATTAAAACCAAAAATTAGATTAAATATGTGAATGGTTGACAACATAGACTAGTAAATAGAAACTTATATACTATCATTTATAAATTATGAATTTAACATCAAAATCACTATACGTGTACTATATTATATCAATAATGTAATTCTTGTTTACCTCAAGTCTTTCTCTCTTTTATGTGCTCATGGTGGATGAAGTGGCTAAGATGGTTTCCTATATAAAAATTGACAAGAATGTAACACAATTCAAATGCACATGCACATATAATCATAATGTTTAGAATTAAAAAAAAACATATGCTTGTTGTGTAGATTCTTCCAATGGATTAGGCTCAATCAACATGGCTATAAAAGAACTAGGTTGCTACATAAAAAGACAAGATTGCATTAGACTGTCAATCTACATAGTACATGTATTTAAACATAATATATTTTAAAAATTAACATCGAAATAAAAATTTAAATGATATAGTATACTGAGTCCCTAGGCCAAATGAAATGGTCGATTGCATAGCCTCTCACACTTGGGAAATCTAGTCTTCTGTCAACAGCTATTAAATATTGTTGCACATAAACATATATTGTTACAAATATCTCTTATAAAATATGAAAGAATTTAGCTAAAACACCCTATTAAATTACTTAAAGTATTACCAATGCTCACACATCATCCCTAGCACCTGATGTCTCTCCTATAAATGGTCCACTTCATCCTCTATCAACTCCTACATTTGACATATATTTCACCTCATAGTTAGATGTGTCTATGGGAGCCTTTGTGGACTATCAAACTGGACCCAAACATAAATCGTGGCACACCATTTAGTAATGGGGCACACAAATATGTGCTAAATAGGATGGTGTACCAATCGAAGATGATGTAGTAGGTGCATCCCCATCATGCTGGAATGTATTAGGTGCATCACAATCATGATGGGATGCACTGTCATATGACCGTCCAACATGATGGATCTACATGACCAAATGATCACTCAATAAATGTAAGGAAAGAATTCTCTAACTCCCTACATCCAATGAAATCTCAAGGTAACATATTGGAGCCAGGGCAGCAATAGGTGAAGTAGGAAGAATTGAGATGACTTGGCATGCTCTAGGTCTATCCTATGGCATCCATTTACCCACACCTTGGAAATATCACATGTCAAAGTAATTGGCATGCCTCCATAGGAAAAACTCAACATATAATTTTTGAAGAAAATATTGAGGGATGTCAAGATTGTTGTTGGATGGTTTATAAAAAACCATCCACCAATGTCTCCAAAATTTAGCTAATATGCCTCTGTGTGTACATCATTTAATTGAAGAAATTTGGCTTCCAAATATTTACAGGTTATCCTATTTTTGGATTGATGAATAACTAGGCTAATTGGTATTTTCCAATATCAATTTCCCTCATGTCATCATATGATAAGCCATTGGCATAAAATTTCCTTTGTTCCTCTCAGCACTGTGCAAATCTATTGTGCTGATTTTCCAAAGTTTCAACATTTGAAATGATATTTTCTAAAGTGTTTTTTATATCTAATATCTCAAGGAGTGTTTCATACATTCAGCATACATTTCTCAGTTGATCTAAATTTCTATGAATAGATTCATCCATTGTTGGCACATTTTGGTTTGGAAACATCGGTCGTGGTGAAGGAGGATTTGGAGGTTTTTCATCGTGAGAAGGGTTAGGGTTTTCATGTTGAGAAGGATCAAGATCAGCCATTCTTAAGCTTGTTAATTGATGAGAAATTTTAAAATTAACAATCATTTTAATGCAATTAAAAACCTATTAAAAATCCTATTTTTGACTGAAATTCACAAAGAAACAATGCAAAACTAATATAAATTGAAGAAAAAAATTAAAATCCATAAATACCTTTGAAATATGATTGATTTGAGAAAAAATATTAAGCCTTGAATAGATATGAGTCATTGAATGCAACTCTTGTGCGTAGACTATGGAAAAAAAGAGCTCTCAGGTTTTTTGTTTTTGATTTTATGGAATAGGAAATGGATGTTCATTTTGAAATGGATATCCATTATGAAACAAATATTCATTTCCTTTATGTATTTTTTTTAATTATTGGTCAGGTTTGAGACCCGACCACTATATACATATGCACTTTTTTTAATAATTGACACTTTTTTTTAAAATATAAGGTAATCATTTATTATTTTATATTATAATATAAAATTATATTATATAATATATTATATTATATAATATATTATATTATAATATATGTTATATTATATATAATATATATTATAATATATTAAATATATTATTATATATTATTAAATTAAAAATAATATAATAATGTATTAAATTATATATCCATGTTTTAATTATATTGAAACTGGAAGGGCCACTACCCATTAAAAAATAGCCATAGAGGCAATCTAGGGACTCATGAGTAGTGAGAAAGCCAAAAAATTAAATAGAAACTAGAGCTTAAATAGTTCGACTAGTAGTATAAAAACCAAAAGAAACTCACAGAGCCAGGACCAACACAGACCAAAAAGCTAATACACACCTACTAGTCTCCCAGAAGGTTGAGACCAATAATCACATTCCATTCCTAATATAGGAATTGGAGCTTCTTTTCGAAAGACACAGGCCCCTAAAGATTGGTCTGCCTATTTGTCATGACATCATGAGCCAAGGTGTCCAGCTTCTTGCCATTCTTCTTCTTTATGAGACCATCATCCACACCATCCAGTAGCTACTTCCACTAGCTCTTCCTTAACTCATCTTGAAAGACCTGAAGGGTGAGGGTAGTGTTCTTTACTAATTCCTTACTATAGTTGGTGATAACCCTCAATCACTGCATGGTCTTCTCTTGGTTTTGGTGGATGGCATCAATCTTGATCTTGAGATTCTTCTTTCCTTCCTCAATACCAACAATAGTCTGAAGATCATCCAACTCTTATTTCCATCTTACCCACTTCTCAAAGGATATAGCCAATGAGGAAATCATGTCCCAATGGGTCTTATTCTCCACCTCCCTAGGCCACAGGGCCTATGGATAAAAAAACTTACCTTCCAGAATTTGAATTCTTTCTTTAGACATTACCAACTAACCCAAGATCCATTTCATAATATCCTTCTAAAAATTAATAGTCTCTAAAATTTCATTCAATTTTTTGCTTAAAGGGTAGGTAGGGAGATGAGTCGACCTAAGAATAATACTAGGTTCCTCCAAGTTGACACATAGGTTGGGATAATTTTAGCGGCTAGGGTTAGAAATGGGAGGGGTGTTGGGAACCTTTGAGTCATGGGCCTAAGCTGGGGAGTGAACATGGGAATTAGCCGAGGTTGGATTCTAGGAATCATCCTCATCATTAGAATTATCAGAGTCTTCCATCCTAGAAGAAATGGGCGTGAGTGTGGGCTTTGACAGATGAGTGCATTTGATAGGGATGTGGGGGTGTTATCATTAATAGTGGTTTTTCTCCAATATTGGGTTCTATGGTGAACAACCGGGGGAGTTTCATTGATAGTGACATTATTAAAACATTACTAAATATCCATGCTATATTAAAATATTATTATAATATATTAAATTAAATAAGTGGCCAGTCCCAACCCCAACCAAATTAAAAAACTAACCTAAACATAAAGGATATTTTTTTCATAACAGATATTCATTTCTAAATGGATATCCATTTCGAATGGATATCTGTTTTGGTTTGGTTTTTTCTTTGACGCCGTGTACTTTCTACCTGAGCCTAGAAAAATTCAAAGTTGATTTTCACATTTTTGAGCAAGTTAAAATGCCTTTTTTCACATTGTCACTTTTTGGACTCCCATGATCTTGCACAGTCCCTTTTTCAAGGTGCTAATCAATTTATCTAGATTTTCCTTAGCATTAGATCCCTTTTATTATTCTCCCTTGGGATTTTTCTGTATCTTCACATCCTCTCTTGTTCCCACTTTACCTCTAGCTTTTATTTTTATCGCAATGTGTAAAGAAACCTTATAAAAATCCCTCAAAGTTTGAGGATTCTTAGCTATGAGGTGGTATCCCATTTTGGAATCAAATTAATTATAGTGTGAGACCAAACATACATGTTCATTAGGTCTCAACTGAGCCGGGATTCTATACATAGCCTTCTAAAACCTTATGTTGAACTCATGAACCATTTCATTGTGTCCTTTAGAGATTGTATTAAATTGATTCAACATGAATGTTGGGTCATTTTTCCCCCATACTATTCTCTAAACATTCTCTTGAATTATTCCCATGATCCTACACTTTCCACTGGTAAAGCTTTATACCAATCCTGGGCATCCTCGGTAAGTGATTACATAAACAACTCCACCATCACATCCTCATTCTCTACGTCAAAATCATCCATCATATTATTGAATGATCTCAAATTATCCTCCCCACTTATGAGACTATTCCTAGAGAATCTCACTAGTATATTTTCTATATCAATTGGAAAAGGATTTAGACAACCAGGTATCCCATTAAAGCATGATTTCCTATACTGGTCCAATCGCATTGGCCTTTTGGTAAATTAATCAAGTGCTAATCTAGTTGAGGTCCACAACCACCTTGTCCTCCAGTATTTTGGCTTCCTTGATAGGCATTTCCCCCTCCCACATTTTTATCTCCTTGATTGGAAGTACCTCCACCAGATTGATCACTAGTATTTCTTTGGTTTTGTCACTGAGAAATAGGAATGGATTGGTTTGTGATAGAAGAAAAATTCATGGAAATAGCTGGGTAGGTTGAGGTGTGGAATGAGGCGGGGATTGAGAATTAGAAGTTGAAGGATCACATATAGATTATTTTAGATTTTTATTTTTTTTGTATTTCTACATTAGCAGCAAAGATCTATACTCTTTTCATTTCTATCTACAATTGTTCATTTTCTAACTACAATTTTAAATTTGTAGGATCAAGAGTAGTAGTTGAAGCGATACTACTAGTTGACACATTTATATTTATTTCTAGTCCCTTAGGTTGACTTACAAGTATTTTTCTTGTATCCATAGGATGTGAAGGTTTACTAGTGGTAGAAGGGGTTGCAACTGAACTTGTGATAATGTAACTAGTCCAAGTATTTACGGAGGCGACCCCTAGAAGAACATTCTAAGTAGAATTTTGATGTACATGGGTAAGAATAGGCTGATAAGATGAAGTTGTAGTGGGAGTAGGCTCTTCATTAGTCATTAGTTTTATTCTCTCTACCCTTGTCCTCAACTGATCTCTTTCAAACATAGCAACCTTCAATTTATCCTCCTTTTCCATTTTTTTTTATTTCCTAGCTCTTTAATATTTCAATCTTCTTGTTAAAGTGCCATCATATCTTTTACTAAGTCCTCCTCATTTTATAGGATAATCTTCAAATCTAATTGTTTACGAGTATAATTTGTAATGTTGAACACCTCCTTTTTTGGGGTGATTAGGGGGTCTACTACAAGAACTCCTAGATGTGGCATTTCTTTGGGAATTATGAATGGAAGTGGCTCCAGAATTTAACCTCCTAGATTCCAAAAAAACAATAAAATCTCTCTATTAGAACTTCCCTTAGTTGGCTCTGTAGCCAAATGACCAAAACTAGATTGTTTATCACTAGTAGCCTCTTTTGTGACAATGATTTTCCTCATTATTAGGAGGCATTCCATATTCATAAATATTATTTTTTACATCTTCATGTGAATTCTCAAATCTTGAAATAGGAGGATTAATAGACTTACATGTTTCTACATTATTTTGCTTCCATGATTGCTTGGTATTGTGTGAAAATTATCCTTCCATCTTCTGATCAAGATGCTTCTTAAGATAGCTTCTCATTCCTTTCATGCATCCAAAAAATTCTCACAATTATCTCTCTTTCTTTCTTTAAAATTTAGTGCACTAGCACAACAGACTTCAGAGTCACCACCCAATTAATGGGGAATTGAAAAATACTTAATAACTCTTTGAGAGATTTATAAATATAGAGATAGGTTGACACAACCTTATATGCAATTCAAATGAGACCAAGAACTTTGAAACAAATAATGCAGACTTCAATTATGATGAGAAGACTTTAAAAATTTGTTCTTGACATGACATAAAATAATGAATTTTATGACTTACTATTGTAGTGTAGAAAATTATACTCCCTTCTTGGCGATGGTACAATATCACACTTAATTTAGACTTATTTTAGTATCGTTTCATGTATAACCCTTTAATTCATCATTAATAGGCCCCTAAGACCCTTTATTTTGGATCTCAAGGCTTATTTAAACTAAAATCCTGATAAAATCAACAAAATACTTCAAATTTCTAGCAACCCATCATTTGACCACCCTAAAAAGCTAGGGTGGGACTCATAGACCACCTTGGGTTTATGATTCCCCTAGGTAGGACCCATATGCCACCTTGCACATATGAGTCCCCCTAGGTGGGACCCATATGCCACAAGTGGCATATGAGTTCTATGTGGCCCCTTTTTTAGGGTTTGAGTGGGAAATTAAGGTTTTTAATTCAATTTTTTGGTTGATGTCAGCATTTTAGATCTAAATAATGGTAAATTATATGAGGTGACTATATAAACAAGGATTCAAATAATTATTTTCATCTAGAGAAAGCGATTCAAGTTCTAAGCATTCACAAGCACTCAAGCATTCTTTTACAATAGCATTCTATAGAAAGGAGCAGGAAAAGTTAAGTCTTGGAGCAACATTATAGTGTTTTTGTACGTCTTCAAGCTCACTTTCATTCAATATATAGAATTTTCAAGGATTGATTATGGTTACCTATGGTGGATCATGATGGATTCTAGGTTGGGGAGATGTAAGTAGCCATTGAGCCAAGCCTAAGGACTTGTTTCGTAAGTGATTCCATCTTCCATTATCACTCTACTTTTATCCTAAAGGAAGGTGCATGCATTGTTATGGATTATTAGGGTGATTAGATTAATCCTAAAGTAATTCATCATCTTCAAGCTTCATTCATGCATCTCATTCTAGCACATTAGAATTGGGTTGCATTGCATTTTAGATCTCTAAATCTTAGATGTACTTAAGGTTAGAGTTTGTATTCACATTTACTTTCAAGATCCATTGTTTCCTTCAAATTTTGATTACCAAATTAGGTGTTCGACCAAGACAAACCCCCCATAAGCAAATCAACACAATATTCTATTTTGAAGGTCCTTTTTGCATGTTCAAATCCAAAAATAAGGTTTCAAAGAAAGAGACTTGAGAGAAGAGAACAAATTTACCTTAACTTTTTGAAAAACCAGAATGAGACTAATACACCACTTGTGGCATATCAATCCTAGTATAGCAAATTTCCCAGATTTTGGAGGATTCAGACTTGTCATTGCCAGATTCTCGTTTCTACCCAAAAACCCTAAGTTAGGACTAAATCACCCAACTTGGTGTATGAGTCCCAATGAGCATCAAAGTTAAAAAAAAAAGGATTTAAAGCCTTCTTTCAAGCCTCTTCCATTTCTAGGTGCACCTTTATACTTTCTTAGTCCTTTAATCTGCATTTCAGTTTCATAATCTAGGCCACATAGTTAGGTTTTTCATATCATTATGTTTTTCATGTTACTAGTCTTTCCAAGCCCTATCTTGGTGGTGAACCCCTCTTTAGTCTTTAATCACATTCTAAGACAGTCTTTAATAGATCTATTTCCCTTATTCCATCCTTGGATTGAGATATCTAGGGTTTCCTTGAGTGAAACTATGTGAAATAGGCCCTTATCCCCTTGTTCCATCTCTTAAAAGGTGGAACCATATTTCCTAGGTTTCAACTATATAAAATATTTAATTAGAGATTTTAAACAAGTTAATTCCCTAATAGATTTTCTAATATATTGGTTGTTTTTAATTCCCAACCAGATCTCATAGATAATCTATGGTTTTTTCCATTATCAATGTTCAATTATCTAGAGGTATTGACCAATGAATAGGTGAAAGTTCTAAAAAATTTCCCTCTTCACTTTCGGATTTGCAAAAATCGGGAGGGAGATCCCATATAGTGTTTTCAATATCTCTTGTGTCAATTTACACTCAAATCTGCAAAAAATAGATATGTTCTATACATAATTGCTTGACAATTACAAAAATGTAAAGATCTCACAATATCTTTGAGAATTTAACAATTTACAACAATAGAAAATGTTACTTCATGAAACCTTTTAACAAAAAAAAAAGAATTGAATTTAAATGTTTATGTGTGAAAGACCTTGGAGATGTAGCATTAGAAAAGTTTTAAAATATTAGTGCGTTAATCTAGGGTATGGAGTGATAACAAATTAAATTGAAAATGCATAACAACTTTCCCTCTATCCTAATAGAGTTTTTAAATGGTGGATTATACCATTAAACTTAGAAATATTTACCAATAATATTTATCTAGTACATGTATATATTCACACAAATATTTATCTCCGTTAAATCATTTAACTTATTCTTTGAATAAGAGCATCACCAAAATATAAACATCCAAAAGGAATACAATGGAGATGAATTGAAATATCTCTAATTCATTTCAATCATAACAAATGTGAAATATACAAAAGGAGAACATTAGCTTCAAAATTATACCTTTGTACTAAGAAATGGTAGTATTGTCATACAATATTTTTAAAATTAATAAAATCTAGTCTCAACAACTTAGAACATGACTCAAATTTAGTTTCTTTACTTCTGTATTATAAAAATATCCAAAATTGATCAATCATCCATGTAAATGACCTTGAATTTCCATTTTATAAGACAAGGGAGCAACAAGATTTAGTCCATTAAACATGTTAGGTTTTTATTTGACATTCATTTACATTCGAAAATATGATCACATTTGCAAACCCGTGGGAGGAAAATTCCCAAGACAAAAAAAATCATATTTACTCAATAACCAATTATCCTCCAAAAGTGCCTTTGATGTGGATTGCAGTTATTTTTTGCTCATTTTATTCATTCTTCATGATGTGGGCCTAGGAAAGCTAAGATGGTAGATGAAAGAAAAAACCTTTTTGTGTAAGAAGAAAAAACTCCTTGTCACTATTGAAAACTTTTTTAGATGTTGATTGTGCAAAAGTACCATAGATATGTCCACTTCATCAAAATACTTTACAAGTCAGGTATTTGATTGTACTTTTGGTCCCAAGCCTCATAATCCTCTTTAGATGGCCAATTGAATGCCATGAATTCATCCAATTTAGTTCTATATGGGCCATACTTATTCATTACCTAATGTGCATCTTTATCAAATTCCTTCGAGAATTTACTAGTGATGGACAATTTATCCATGCTATTATTCAACATTTATACCTTGACATCTCCTCCCTCACAAATTAGATTAGCCTCTATAATAATAATAGTGTTCATTTGAGCCCTCCATTTTTCATATTTTTTTACTACTCCATTGTTATCCAAAATGTTTGGCAAGAGGCTAGGACCATTCTCATTAGACTATTGGAGCAATTCCTTTATTCTCTTCTCAAGAGGAGCTACTAACCCCTAACAATGTACAATTCCTTTAACTATTTTGTATGTGGGGGAAATTTGTAGTTTTTATTAGGCTCATGAGTTGATCCTACAACCATGTTCTTCAATACACTAAACCTAGGTACCCACATTTGTATTAATGGGATAGATATTGATCTATCCCCTTCAAACATCCTTATTGAATCAAACATTAAAGAATTGTTTGAGTGAAAACTGTTCACTCTTTTTATTTATTTTCTTAAACAATTCTCAAGAGAATTAGAAATAATAAGAATATCATTCTCCTCATATGATTTAAATAATTCTTCATACACCCTCAACTATTGAGTTAACTCCCTCCTAATAACTCTTCTTCTAGGAAGAGGTGCAACTAATTTACTTGGGGTAAGCTTTGAAATAGGCCTATTGTCATCATAAAAAACTATTTCTAGAGAAGTTGGAGGAGGTGATTGAGCTAGAGGAAGTGGTGAAGAAGAAGAAAATGGAGTAGTAACTTGCATTCATGGCCCTACTTGCATTGGTTGGTGACTCTCCAATATGTCATGCTCTAATTATAATTTTGTCAACCTTTGCTTGTCCTTATTTATGCAATCAATAAGTCATTATACCATTTGTTTTCTATATCACATTCCTCTTGTAAGGATTCCACGGTTGCTTTCGTAAAATGTGCCACATTAATCACCAATTTACATGCGTCTACTATTGGAGTGTCTAAAACTCCTTTTATTATGAGAGCACATTTCAAGTTAGTAGTAGGCTCTACAACTTCAGTTTTATTTGTATTGGGACCCAATGCCCAAATTACCAATGTATCCAATTGTTTATTGAATGCAGATCCTTGAAGTGAACATACAACCTCTTCATTAGTTGTATATACTTGTTAAATATTCCTCCTTATAGTTTCAAAGGAAATGGTTGATGCCATGTCCCCTTCCAGTAAGAGAAGTATGCCACTCTCTCTTAAAAGATTCCTTCCATAGGGGTCATCTCTTATTTTTTAGCTTTCATTTTTTCCACCACCTTTTCAGATATAAATACTCTAGGAAGTTAAGGGTATTTAACCATATCTTCCTTCATCTTCTACCCATATTCATCTTCCCTTTACCTCCACACATACTCATTGAATACATATTTCTTGACAAATACATCATCATCCATGAACTCCTTACAGGCCCTCTCCCTCACATCATCTATATTGTTCAATCTAGTTAACAATGCCTTTGTAACTTTATCTTGTGGAGCTAAAAACTCTAATTCCCTTGCAAGTGATGGCGTGTTTCTCATAATTTCACCAGTGGTGACTTTAACCTCTTCATCAAAATCTAGAGGGTATTCCACCAAACCTATATTTTCAAGTCTCATTTTCTTTGGAGAGGGCTCCCGAGGAGGTGAATCCAAATTAGTAATCTATTGTGGGGGTGACATGGGAGGTGGAGATAGTGGTGCCTTTTGCTCAAGGGAAGAAGCTCTAGATTCATTTGAGTTAGTAGGAGTAGCTATTTTTTGTTCTTTTCTTACTATCCCCTTTCTTATTTTGGTGAACATAAATTATTTCTTGGGAGGTTGATAGGAAGGCTTCTCCTCTAGCATAGGGGACTTCCCCTTATCCTATTGTATCCTTTCCTCCTTAATTTTTCCAACAATTGTATCAAAGTTTAATAAAATTGCTTCAATTCACAATATCTCATCTCCAATATGTTTGAAAGTTCCTTTAAATTTAGGATCCTTCTCTTGTTTTTCTTTCTCCAACTTTTCAAAGGAAAACCATTCTACCTTCATGTCTTCAACCCTTTGAAGATAAAATTCACTCCTTACAATGTATTCAAGATGTATAGGAGAAAATTTTCACCTCTAAAAAAAATTACCCTTTCACCCCTTTACACTTTAGAAAACCAAACTCGGAGGCTTAATTCCACATAAGCCTATTGTTGACACCACACTAGTCACCTATTTTTTGTGTCAGTGGAGGCATTTTTTTCGGGAATGCTCGTGCAGTGTGTAGACGTCCACGTGGAGTGCTTATGTCCCTCATAGATTCCTATGACTGTAGACTACAGAAACATTACACTTCTTATTGGAGGTCGAAGTGTAACGCCTTTCTTTGGCTGGCCGACCTAGATATGGTCATTTTATTTCCATCTCCCTTCATATTCTCACTCTATTATTCCATTTTCATCTTTTGGTCATATCTACACAATCTCTCCACAATTTGAGTATTAACTTTAAGCTTTGTAGCAACATCTCACACTTCATAGAAGCAATCTACCACTCCATCCCTTTGATAAAGCAAGTGCAAGAAGAATCCATTGCAACAAAGGCTTGAGTTCCTCTCATATTTATCCTCTACTAGCCTTGAGTGCTTTGGATGGAGGTGGTAAGATCCTCTCATATTCTCTATTGTTTGGTTGAGTAAGCACATAGTATTTTGTGGTGTTTTTTGTATAATTTTCTTGTGTTCCTTCTTTATCACTTTATTTCTATATCATTGCAATCTTGATTATCCATGGAGGTGGAAACACCAAAACAAGGGTTTGATAGAGGCAGACCCTTATATAGCCGCCAATTTTTTTCTCTTTATCGTGTGCTGGTGGAGAGATCTTGGAGCAAGTTGGAGAAAGGATTGGTGTGTGAGATCATATTTGTCACCTTGGCGGTAATCTATCTTCTTTATCGTGTTCATCTCTCTGTTTCATACTTCATAATCTTATTCTACCCTTCTCAAAACTCTCAAACTAGACCATTAGTCTTTATTTTAGAGCTTAAATATTGTCTCATTGGTTTTCTGGCCATATGGATGCCAGCGTACCATGACGTCATCCCAGAACCATGCTTCTGTCCTCAGATAGGGAGTTTTCTAAGATACATAATTGACTTTAAAAGACCGACTCGTCTAGTCCCCTTTCAAATCTCAGGTTTGCAGAGTGGTTGAAAGAATTTAGAGTCCTCATCACTCTAATCCTCTCTATGCTAACACCCTTACAAATTGAGTTAAGTTAGGGCATCCATACTGCTCTTGGCCTTTTGTGACCCGGGGCCTTGTAGTGGTTGGTCCTCCTCTCTTACATTTTTGGTGGACCCAATGTGAACCATTTTGGTTTCATTTTTTGATACTGAAAGCTCCTTTCCTCATTTCATAGGAGCGTTGTAGGTGTGTGCATCAGGAGGTTTTCACCTTGCAACCCAACCTGCAACCCCTAGTACACATAGTTGGAAGGATATGATGGTGTTGTGAAACAAAACCTTAATTGGGTCAATGTCTTATCCCGTAAACCTTAGGAGGCTCTATAGAAGTACTATCTAGTGTGCATGATGGCCTCTTTCTTAAATCAACTTATACCCTTTGTGTAGATTGTGAGTAGTGGTACTAGTATAACCTTAACTTCACAAGACCTACCGATGGGCTTCAATAGGGAACCATCTCCTCTTTACATTTGTGCGAGGATAAATGGGAATACCATTAGCAAGTCTTCTCATTTATCTGACATCTCAAGTGAATATCATAACTAAGGAGATAATGTTAATCAACTTCATGCATAAGGATGGGTATGATGCACCTAAAATTACTATCCGTACACATGACAAAATTTTCATACCTCCTATAGGGAGTATTGTCCTATCAGTCCTCATTGGACCTAAATCTGTGAACCTTAAGTTTATCATCTTGGGGTCTGAACTCTTCAAAGTAAAGATAGGTATCCCTTGGCTAGTAGCTATGAATGCAATTCCCTTGATTGTGCATAAGTTCCTAAATTTTGTTCATGGAGGTTCGATACACATTGTCCATGACACTAGTTAAAGACCATAGGTTGCATGTGGTAGCTATACCTTGGATTAATTTTGGCCTACACCAATTGGTCCTCTACCACCAAGGAAAGACCTCCTATATCACACATATGAAAATTATAAGAAAGGAAATGCTAGGTTGAAAGTGCTATTCCCTCCTTCACCTAATGTTATTTCACATAGGGCTTGCTTGAACGTTGACAGTGAGCCTACCAAGGCAT
Organism: Sequoiadendron giganteum; assembly: GCA_007115665.2. Classification (NCBI taxonomy): domain Eukaryota; kingdom Viridiplantae; phylum Streptophyta; class Pinopsida; order Cupressales; family Cupressaceae; genus Sequoiadendron; species Sequoiadendron giganteum. The sequence continues at coordinate 109,949,365 of CM021105.1, read as the reverse complement.
GTAGAAGAGAAGATGAGAAGAGGTCTTGAGATCCCCCTTCTTCCTCTTTCGTTGTATAGTGTGATTCTTCCTCTTGCCCTTCTATGGTGCCATCTATTTTTGCCTCATGTTTTGCAAGAGAATCCCATGGTGCCCGCTTGGCGAAAGGCTAAGCACCATGTGTTTGAGCTTCCTGTCTTACCCACATAGCCTATCCCTGGTCGATATGGTAGATAGAAAGCCCCTCATAGAGAGTCCTCTATGTCTCAACCTTTGTGTTCTCCTACTTCTCCTGCCCTTAAAGCATTGAAAAGAAAGAGGCCTATCATTGAGGCGTTGGATTTGATTCCCCCTACCATCTCTGAACCTACTCCTCCTACTCCAATATAGGATTTTGTCCCTCCATTGTAAAAAACTATGGAGGACACTCCCATGGCTGTGTAGGAGCCTTACATCCCCTCGCAACTTCTGTCTTCTGGTTTGAAGAGTCATAGGAACTGCCTTACATGTGAGCGCAAGCGTCGATGAAAGGATCTTCTAGCTGAGAAAGTTTCCTTACAAAATAAAGAAGAGGAGATGACCAATCCTGTATCAAGACATACCATGTCCTCCTCTCTCCCTTTTGCCCAAACTATCTTGGTATCTGTCTTGGCTTCCATTGTGAGTGGATGTGTGCTTGGAAAGGTGCAAGTGTTCATCACTCCTTCTGTGGAGCTACCTTTGTTGACATTTTTTTTGGATTCTCACCTTTCCCAAAACCCATGGATATGACTAACACTTTAGTTATATTTATTGCGGTTCTTTCCTCCTCTCCCTCTACCCTTCTTGATTCGTCCATGGGGAGTTTTCCTCCTCCGATGAAGAAAAAGGTAGAGAATGGCCCCTCTAGCAATGGAGGACATAAGAGGAGCCCACCTTCTTTGAAAGCTAGTCTCGTGCTAACATTTTTTGTCCTAGTGACAAAACTAGTCTCAGCCTCTCCCGAGTTCGTCACCACTCCTGAATCCCTTGGTGAGCCTAGTAGTGAACCTGAGGTACAAACTCCCCCATCCACCAAGATGAAACATGGCACTCTTGTTAAGTGTATGTTTAACTCTGTGCATGAATTTTCGACCTTTTCAGTGATCTTCACAAGATCATTGACCTTAGACCCACAAGAGTTGAGCGATAAAGACCTCACAGGTCCCTTTGCCTTGGCCCTTATTGTGGGAGGATCGAAAGACCCTTTCCTTAAAATTACACCATTACAAGCCTATAATCATTCCCCTTACGATGATCTAGAGTGGGAAGCTAATGACCTCTTGGTTGACTGGTGTTAGGGGGAGTCCCTCTTCTTGATCTTTAGATTAAGTATGTGTGTGTGTTGTGATGTATTCTCTTGTGATCGTGTTATGTTGACTAAACATCCCTCGTCGCCTGTGTTGGTGCTTGGATATAGGCATTGTTTTTGTGTTGTAAACTTCCTATATTTGTATCATCATTCTTCCGTGTTTGTGATTGAATTTCAATAAATTGGGGACGATGCAAAGCATTGGGAGAATTTAGGCCTCTCTTCGATGTTGACCCAATTTTTTATTTCTACTTTGTCTTCTCGTGCATTCCTCACATGGCCTGGTATAGTAGGGAGTTGATGACAGTTCATTTATATACTATTATTATACTTATATATATTTATGAGTAGTTCTAACCCAAAAATATCAGGCTACCCTTGTGCCCTTTGATCGTGTTCCTTTTTTTTTATCTATATCTCTCTCTCTCTTCTTTGCTTGAGTTTTCCCTCTCATATGTGACAACACCATTTCTACACTACATGACCTTTAGAAAATGAATTTGTTTCCCATAAATATTTTCTAAAGACTCTTCACACACTTCTTTGCTAGAATTGCATTCTCGAATTGAAACCTTAACGAAATATGTTTCCTTCATCATAGGTTTGTAAATAAAGGACTTGGAAACCTTGCTCTGAAGCGAGAATTCCTTTGATCTTCCCCTTTCGTGGGTGCATATCCTTCCCTTCGAATTACTTGACGAAGTGAACATATTTCAAAAGGACTCCTTGATGTTGAATCAAGTTGAGAAGAATACATTAGCTTTTGAATGTGTCCCTTCAATGGGCCCTTTATTTTCACATCAAGTTCCCAAGGGACCCCCTTTGAAATCCTTTACATCTCGCATCTAGCTCGGGGGTAGCCCAACTAGACCTACTTTGCATTCTTGCATCTAGCTTGGGGGCATCTCGACTAGACCTTACCTTTCAAACAATGTGTCCATTGAGTGGATCCCTCTTCCTTTTGAATGGTTCTCGAGGGACCCCTTTGAAAGTCTTCCAACTTAACGATGATCTGGATGACTATTCATTCACTGGCTTGTGTGGCCACTTCATGACGTCTTCTATCTGTGGGTAAACATGTCATCATCCTTGATTCTGCAGAGTCTCATTTGCTTAGTCTCCCTCATGTGAGGGTTCTTGAAGGATACCTCCCTTCCAGGTCCATAGGCTTGTGAGGTACTTTTGTTCTTCATCTTTATAGTTCTATGCAGCTATGAAGTCCTTCCTTGCACTTTCAGGTTCACCAAACCATGCTCTACTTCCTTGTCGATATAGCTATACATCTCTAATCTTACTACTCTTCTTTACCGAAGCACTCATCATTATTTGTGCTCACTAAAGCAGGGGAAAAATGTATAGGAGTGAATTTTCACCCCTAACACAAATTCCCCTTTCACCCCTTTACACTTTAGAAAACCAAACTCAGAGGCTTAATTCCACATAAGATTGTTGTTGAAATCACACTTGGCACTGATTTTGTGTGTCGGTGGACACATTTCTATCAGGGATGCCCGCATGGCACATAGACGTCTGCATGATGCGCTTATGTCCCTCGCAGATTCCAGTGGCTAGAGACTACAAAAATGTTACACTTCCTATTGGAGGTCAAATTTTAATGCCTTTCTTTGGCTGGTCGACCTGAGTATGGCCATTTTCTTCTATTCTTCCTTCATATTCTCACTCTATTGTTCTATTTTCATCTTTTGGTCATCTCTACACAATCTCTCACACTTTGAGTATTCACTTTAAGCTCTGTAGTAGCATCTCACACTTCATAACATAAATCTACCACTCCATCCCTTGGATAGAGCAAGTGTAGAATGAATCCATTGCAACAAAGGCCTGAGTTCCTCTCATCTTTCTCATACACTAGCCTTGAGTGCTTTGGACAAAGGTGGTCAGCTCCTCTCATCTTCTCTATTGTTTGCTTGAGTAAGCACATACTGTTTTATGGTGTATTTTGTATACTTTGCTTGTGTTTCTTCTTTATCACTTTATTTCTATATCATTCTAATCTTGGCTATCCATGGAGGTGGAAATACCAAAATAGGGGTCTGACAGAGGCAGACCCCTATATAGCCCCCAACATTTTCCTTTTTGTCGTGTGTAGGTGGAGAGATCTTGGAACAAGCTGGCAAAAGGATTGGTGTGTGAGATTCTCTTCATCACCTTGGTGGTAATCTATCTTCTTTATCACGTTCATCATTACATTTCATAATTCTTAATCTTATTCCGCCCTTCTCAAAACTCTCAAACTAGACCGTTAGTCTTTGTTTTAGAGCTTAAATCTTGTCTCATTGGTTTTCTAGATGTATGGATGCTAGCACACCTATGATATGCCAATGCATCATGTTGTCATCCCAGAACCATGCTTCTATCCTCAGATAGGGAGTTGTTTGAGATACATAGTTGAATCTGAAAGACTGACTCATCTAGTCCTCTTTCAACTCTCGGGTTTGCAGAGTGGTCGAAGGACTCTATAGTCCTCATGATTCTCATCCCATCTATTCTAACACCCTTAGAAACTAGGTAAGTCAGGGTAGCCATACTGCTCTTGGCCTTTCGTGACCTGGGGCCTTGTAATGGTTGGTCCCCCTCTCTTACACAAGATAGTCAAAGTTGTGCCAGAATCTACCTTCATTGATTCTTACATTCAATGCTGCAATGAAATGCTTAGGGTCATGGTTTCTTGCTCTACAATTCTTCATCTTCGAAGGTATAATATTAGGAAGGATATTCTTCCACCCATCCCTAATCACAAAAAAATCTGGGAATATAGTATAGTTAGGCAAAAGATTTCCCTTCTTCTAGCTTGCTATAGATATGTGCCCTAAACTTTGCCAAATTTCCACATAACCTCCAGAAAACCAATTTTGAGTGGTGTAATCCTTAGCAATACATGTGGAGTCACATTTTTTCCATACACTCTAAAATTATACAACTTTCATAAGGTATGAAATCCCCCTATTTTCAGTCTATGGAAAAATCAGGTCTCCTTTCCTTGGGTCAAAAAATCATGTAACTACTTAGGTATCCTTGGTAGATCCCTCAATAAAAACCCCTTCATCTTAGCAGAAAAAAGAATTGAGAAAGTAAAAAAACTTGAAGTACAACAATGCATGTCTAGGTGATGAGTCCAACATTGCATAGGAAGGCTTTCACCATTCACCCTTTAAATCTAGTTGTATATCTTAACAAACTCATTAATTACTCTGGCCAAAGACATGTGACACAACAAAGAATACCACCAACATATCACTCCTATTTCACAAGCCTTGATGGCTACCAATGCTTGATGGAGGGTGTTAGACAAGTATGTATAAATATACTCCTTATTAACCATAGGATTTTAAATATTGGCAAACATATGCATGAAATCTACAAGAATCCTTTGAGGGTCAAACCCTATGATTTGGCACAAAGTGTGATAGCTCCTAACAAAGTAGAAATCAAACATGTCAATTAGGAAAGGCTCCTTATCAACATATGCGAGTTTAATTTTAATTCCTCTCTTTCCCTTTACCATAAACATGGGCAAGATTGCTACCTTATATGTGCTCTTTTTGATCTCATATTCCTTCTTCAATGCCTCTAGGTTAATTAGTTTAGTGGCATCAGGTTTTAAATTTAAAATATTAGTTATCCCCTCTGAAGTCAAATTAATCTTCACCACATCAACTAGTGATCTTACAACACTAACATTAGGATCATATTTTGTAGTTATGGCCTTCAGAAGGTCAACCTATGGGTATAAATTAGGAAATTCTAGTTTCCTCATATCTAAGACCTAACCATTACAACTCATAACACTATCATTTCAGTTCCAAAACTAGTAATTGAAGGGTTCCCATCCTAAAATCTGTTTTATCTCTGCATCTCTAACAACATGATGCTTGTTGACAATTCCCTTATCTATTCCTTGGCCATGGAATATAACTTTACCCACATTGTAATCATTAGTAGAGCCAAGAAACTAGGCAAGCAAGTCTTCATGGAGGCCATTTTTGGGGTAGAGCCAAAAGTTTGGGCTTTTGGGGGTGCAATTTTAGTAACTGGTTATGCAACTAGGGTTTTTTGTAATACAACCTAGGTTTTTTTGTAATACAACCTAGGTTTTTTTGCAAGGAAGCTAGGTTTTTTCTAGAATTCACACAAACTAAGGAAATTTCAAAGTAATTTGAGATCAATTATAAAAAAAATCCAGTGGCTACTATGCACAATTTCACTATAAGATTTATAAAGAGAAGTCAAATTGTATTTACTAGAAATCAAACACTGGAAACCTTAATTCTTGGTCTCTGAAAGCTCACACTTCATAGGAACAATCTTCAAATCTCTCCAAAATTCTTAAGTAACCTTGAATTATTCTTTAATTCTTTCTTTTATGGTAGAAAATAACCTCATATTGATTTTACAACATCATGTCCACCATTACTACTCACTCACACAAACCAAAATGGCTCAATCCATTCAATTTTGCAACTTTGAATTCTAGTTTTCGATCTCATGATGATTTAGAATATTGGATGGCTCAGATGGAGTCAACTAAATTTGAAGCAAATGACTTAGTTAGACTACAATATCAAGCCAATGAAAATCTTCCATGTGGAGAAGCTACTCTAACATCACTATGAGCCCTACCACCGTTGGGAAGCTTTTAAAAAGTTGACATGTCACTTGCTCACAATCTCGCATGCATCTACTGGGAAGAAAATAAAGGGTGCATGATATTAGGGAGATCTACTAGATTGCTACATGTGTCTTGACTTGAGCACCCTTTAAGCTCATATGTTATCACCCACACTTAAGTGAATTTTAATATGTTCTTAAGCCTTTGGAAACTGAACGATCAAGATCAAAAAATCTTACATGCATCTACTGGGAAGAAAATCAAGGGTGCATTATAGTAGGGAGATCTACTAGATTTATCCATGTGTCTTGAATTGTGCACCCTTTAAGCTCATATGTGATCACCCACACTTAAGTGAATTTTAATATGTTCCTAAGCCTTTGGAAACTGAATGATCAAGATAAAAAAATCTCTAGCACCACTTTACAAAAAGAGGTCACATGTCTTCAATTTTATACCATTCAACCCTCCATATTTTTCCTTAATATTTTAATGAAATATTGTTTTCACTTCCATTGTCCATTTGACGCTCCAAATACTACCAATTGGTAGCATTCTATTGGTGTGCTTTGAGCCAAGATCTTTAGAAAGACCTCATGTAGGATGACAAGGAATGGTCCTGATTGTATCCATGTGGAATTAGATGAGCCCCTAGATGAAGGGCCCATAACAAACGCTCTTTTAATGCCTACAACCTGGCCCATCATGAAGACTATAAATGCAACATTATCTCGCTATCATGCACTCATTTTTCCATGAATATTTTATTCATCCAGGATGGTGGGGAACTAATAAATGATGAAAACCTTTCATGAGTGGGGCCCGGTCGAGCCTTCGTAAAGAGTTTTTATGCACGTGATTCAATTTGTGACTTAAAAAGGGACCATTCATTAGGCTATCATACTTAGACTTAGAAAATATTTCAAATCTTAGGAGGAAAAATATTAGAAAAAAATTATTAATATTTCATGACCCATGGGACCTAAAATTTTAACAGAATATTTTTAAATTTCAATATTTGGTATTTTCTAGGATAAGGCAGCCAGTTCATAGATGACATCAATAGCTTAAGTTGTTACTTAAGTAATTGGGAATAGGTAATTGCAAGTCAATGATCGATTAAAAGAAAAAGATAAGGTTTAGTACCGTTTGGGTTTATAAAGAGTTTTAACCCTATAGGTGAACCCTAATTGATGAAGCATGAAAACCTAGCTTACAAATAACTAATGAAATATAATTTCTTTCTGAAGTCTAACCCCATAGAACCAAGAAATTTTTTAAAGTCCTACTAGGTACACTTCTTGGAATAGTGACCGCTACTACAAGAGAAACATCCCCTAGAGGCCCTAACCTTTCTAAAGGCTTCCCAAAGTTATCTTCGTACTCCACTTTGGGATTTTTTTTCTCTTACTCCTATGGTCACTTGTAGCCTCATTTTGATTATTTTGGAACCCTCTATCCCTTTTCTTCTTGAATACTTGACAGTAACCCTTCTTAAATGTTTGGGTGGATTGTGACCAATCAAACTTCTTATGGATCTTCTTTTTGTACAAAAAAATAGACCTCAACTTTTGTTCCTACTTTATGGCCTTCTTGTATACTTGGTCCATGGTGGTAGGACCATGTACATCAGATTCTCCTTAATCTAGGAAATGATTCCCATAATGGATTTCATTATTCAAAACTTCTCATCCTTTTGTATTGAGGTACCTAATTTATAAGGTGAATAAATTTTTCCTACTATTCACTGACAATATAATCTCCATGCCTCATGTTTTGGAAATCTATCAAATTTTTATCAAAGTAAAACTATGACAAGAATCATTGATTAAATATCACCATGACTCATCCCAAGTCATACTTAGTGAGATAATACCTAGCTCCATCTTCTTATTCATCCAATAATTAGATGCTTCTCCAAATAATTGAAATGCTCCCCATATGACCTTAGTTACTTTAAAATAATTCAGGTTATTTCAAAGTACCTAATTTTTGTGAGTCATGCTTCAGCAACATCCTCACTTGAATCCTTAAAACTTGGGAGGACTAGCCTCTTTCATATCTTGAGAAAGTTCTTGGGCTACTCAGTTCCTTTTACCCATTTCAAATCTTAACTCTGATGCATCTTCCCCATTATCACTTAGGGTAGTATTTTCATTTGTCTTCTCACCTACTCCTTCCTAAGAGGCCTCCTGCTCAAGTCTATCCCTACCCCTAACCTATTACTCTAGGTTTCCAATCCTTTCACTCACCACATTTAGCATTGTTAATATCTAATCTATGTTGGATTCATAGTTCCCTGAGGGTTGAATTAGTTCATTACTTCCTCCAAGGTTAGTTCTAGTCAAAACCATGCTTGAAGATAATATTCCACCTAGAATTTTCAATTATTGTATATAATTAGTTCCTTTAATTTTTCATATAACATTAAAACATTTCAACTTTCATTCACATTCAACAAAGTAGATGACAAAATTTTTTGCACAAGATTTCCAATTCTTTCATATATTATAATACTAAGGATCTCAATCATCCTTATTTAGTACATGGACGTTATACATAAGATGATTTTTTCATCATGGTCGAGGGTAGCATATCCGTTTGACTCACTGTTATAAATAATTACAATAATCTTAGGAGATGAGGGCACACATTTCTCCCTCCTAATTAAAGAAGAACTAACAATCCATTCAGTTGGCATGTATTTTGAGAGTGATAGTTGGTCAGATTTTGCTGGGGGAATATGAGCTATGGACTTGGCTACTTCCTGCATCTTCATCTTCTCTAGTTTAATTCATGACAATACATTACTAAGAGTCTCAAAATCTCCAAGACGTATCTCTCCACTATGGTTGGTTCCATCTATAGTTTTTACTTTGGCCTCTTGTTCTTTCTTGGCCCTTAAGTAGTGCTCATTTTCAATCACTGATTTCCTATTATTCATCTTGAGTTGCACCATCTTGGCACAAGAATTATTAATATTAGCTACTAATAATTTTGGATATTTGGCTAGCATAATGAGATACTAGTTCCTAGTGTTGAACCTGGTAACTTTGATACCATATGAAACATGCCCAAACTTTACTCTATTGTTTTCACCTAAGTTTCAACTTATGAAGTGAATAATTCAAATTTCCAAAAACATGGAAATGATTTTTTTCTTTTTTCAACAAATTTATTGCATGTTTCTTAAATAATTTCACATGACATTGCATAAATGAAATAACATATGACGTAATTTTAAGTAAATGAAACTTGTCTTTTTAAATAAAAATTATAATAGATTCATGATCATATATTCAAATTCATAACTTACAAGAGTTTAAGGTCAAGGTATTCTTATCTAGATTACACTTTTTTGTTTCACAATTCTTGACTATCATCTACAAGAGGGCGAGCATCACCCAAACAATTTTCCTCAAACCACAAACCTAGCAGTCTCTTGCACACCTTCCTAATCGGAAGTAGCCTTGCCCTTCAATGAAGAGTTTGGTATGGTAACCTCTTGTAATGCCTATTTGAGTATCTAGTTTCATGTCCTACATAACAAGTATGGTCATACAATTATGGACACCTTCTAGCTATGTATGGTGCTATTCACTAGCTATGCAAACCTAGAGCACAATTAACCGACAAAGTATAAGAAATGACTTTTACACTTACTTTGGCTAAAGTTTTGATATATATATATATATATAATCAATCCACTTTATAAGGAAGTAGTGTCGTAAGCTCACCCACCTCTAACTCAACTTGGAAACCATACTAACCTATGGTTAATACTTCTCTTGGTTTGACCCCAAGGTTAACTATCATAACAAGATCTCTTCCAAAAGTGATGACACACTAGTGCCAGTTTAATTGACTAAATAGGTTTGACTCAAATCTCTTGAATACCCTGTTACATACTTGTATCAATTTTTGTTCTGGAAATTGCCTCTATTAAATTATTTACCCTAACACAAGGGAATAATATATTTTGCTACTCTTAAAGGATTTATGCTTTTGAGAATGTGAGTTTTGTTCTCAAGGTTAAAACTATCCTACATAGGTAATAATAAGGAATACATAAGATAATATCTTTTGAAGGAAGGTAGAGACATATTTACTTCTAATATATTTTCAAACCCTCTTGTTGACAAGAAATATAAATTCATTGGAAAATTATAAATAAAATACTATATTATTGTAATAATATAATATTATCCTACATAGGTTTTTTTTGCTATATTTGAACCATATTAAAATAGGGGTTCACCAAAATGAATCAACAAGATGATGAACTACTATTCTCTGTGTTTCATTCAATTATGAGGCTAATAATGAATAAATGATAATAAAAAATTAAACCTAACCCATATAGCAATTAAAAGGTAGGTTTTAAGAGTGTCAAATGTTGTGTACTTGTTGCAAAAAGAGATTTTTTAGGCCCCACTAAGGACTCATTCGCCCAGTGGTGAATGGGTCTAGGCTAGGGTTCTAGAAAATCATTTTTTATATATTTTCCTTCAATTTCTACACTCCTAGATCCTACGTGTTCAGCTCCTGAAAGTTGGAAACAAATTTTGTAGAATAATTTCCATGATATTGCAAGAAAGATGACAACTTTGCAGATTTAACAACTTTTGCAACTTTGTTCTCCACTTGATCTTCAACCTAAAACTTGTAATCATACATTAAAGAGGAGAAAATTTTTGATTTTTTGAGAATAGGGGTTTTCCTTAGTCAAACCCTATTTTGGTAATTAAACCTTGAAATGAAACAATACATAAGAGGAAAGATGAATAAACAAAGCAATATCACAACTCACCAATCCTCAATTGAATCTTGGTGTACAAATCAACAATCTTGCATGAAGTGGCCTCAATGTATGTAGATCTTGATCACAACACTTGATTAGAAGCAACACCTTAAATATGCTTGAATAGATCTTCAATGCTACATCGACATATTAGCTCAACAACATGCATGACTTTGACATGATGATTGATATCTTGATTGTTGTAGTAAACTTTAATAATCTACCCTTGAATTCCTTCTTGAATGCTCTTGTGAACTCTTGATCTCATAAATTTTCTATTAGGACTTGAATACTTGAAAGATTAGATGAAACTATGTGAAATAACCTTATATTTATACATAACTTAATATTAAATCTCAAAATTCAAATAACACAAGTTGACATCAGATCTAGGATTTGAAATTATTAAAATACCACCAAAAACATATCCCAAGGGGGGATCCTAGGGTTAAGTGAGGACCCATTTTCCATAGGGCGAATGGGTCCTATCACACTTAACTAGGACACACTTCATGGATTGTGAACTGTTATGCAAAAAGGGGGTCCTAGGACCTAGTGAGGAACCATTCACTAGGTGGAAAATGGGTCCTAGGTCACTAACCTAAGACACGTACCTTGTAAAATTAAGTGTTGTGTAATATTATTTATGATTTTCGGGCTTTAACCCTCATAATCTATAATTAATTAGGCTTCAATTTGAATTAAAGGTGGAAATTAAGCTCCAATTAACCTTAATTAATTAATAAAGCCCTAGATTAGTGTGAAAGTGTAAATTTCCACTTTACAACACAACAAATAAAGCACCATTAAGTCCATTTTATTAAGAAGTGTCCTAAAATTAATGTGAATGTGTGAAAAACATTACAACACTAAATCAAGGCATTATTAAGCTAATTTTAATATTAATTAATCCCAAACTAAGTGTGAATTGTTTTATTATTTTCTACTCTATAATATTAATCTAACAAGACGGTTGTTTAGGTTAAACACAACTTTACAAAGATTTTACCTTCCTATGAAACTCTCTTTCTCTTAATAAATTTATGAGTAATTCTTAGAATATTGTAATGCAGCCATGAATTAATGAATGTAATTAAAAGATAACTACTTATTATACCCAATTTATTCCCTAATCCATCTTATCTCTCGTATTACTAAATTAGGTCTATATACATAAATAATTAATCTATTTGTACTTGCACTCACATACTTTTCTAATAACAATAATCTGCAGTTAACAATGGCATAAGAACCTCACACAAATTAAAAAAGCTTAGATTAAGAATTAGAAAGAGAAGAAAATAGATATATTTTAATCAAACTTGTATTAAAATAGCTCAACTCAAATTCCAGTTACTCCTTGCTTCAAATATACACAATGGCTCAGCCTTAACTTGCTTCCATCTCAATTTTCATCTCTCAATTCTACTCTTGCGCCTCTCCCTTACTTCTAATATGCTAACTACATATACCAAGCAATGCACAACTAAAACTAACAACCTACCCTCACTTTTTGACAACTTGAAATACATGAATTTCAAATACCATTGGCACATAAATCTGCTCTCCTTAGAAACTCATGAATGCACAATACTCTAATTATCAAAATGAATGAATAGACAAATGAAGAGAATTTCTCTCGTTTATACCAAAAATGGATAAAAACCAATTTCTAAAAGAAATCCCAATTCATTCAAATTATGCCACCTTTCCAAATTCTGCCAGTTGTGGTGGTTTAGACTAGTCGAATTACCCTTTAGAAAGCCACAACTGACATTTAGAACCACTCAATATTGTCATTTCTCATGCATTGATATTTCAGTGCAAAAACCATGTAGTTTTCAGTTAGAAATGGAATTGAAAACAAAATCGTTTTCCTTCCCCAATTACCTCAACTTTCTATGAGGTTAATGAGAATGTAGATTACAATTTTAGTTTAAATTCTTAAGTAGTCATTTCAAGTTCCATGACTAGGATGTGTGACCCTATAGCTTGTTGTTGGCAATTTTTGTTGAAGAAAAGGTCTCCCACATTGGCATGTTGGAGGTCAAACTCAAATCAGATACTATTTCTAGCCTTTTAATTTCAAATTTCCACTTCATGTGGTTGTTACAATAGTTTTAAGGGTGATCCCACAATATTGGTTTACAATTTTTGGCCAAACTGAACATTGAACTATTTTTTTTTAATTGATTCTTCACTTTTGGGCACCTATAGTTGCTAAACCATGAGGAATTTGAAGATGATGTGAACTAGTGATTTAAAATATATTTTAATAAAAAAAATTTGAATCAAATTGCATTTCTTTTTCCATCTCCTTCGAAAACTAGTTTTTAGTAGTAAACGCCATTTTTTAAGGAGTGATTCTCACCGTAAACAAGACAACATTTTTCTATGAAGGACGATTTTTTATTTATTTTTAATTTAGATTTGTGACTACGATATCTAACAACTTCATCGAGTTTCATAGTATTTTATTGAAATTTTTTTCCTTAATCAAGTATCAAAGTCAAACCAATTACAATTCAGACGTAGGTAGACCGTATACAACATAACTTTTTTATATGTATCAAAATTCATTTTTTTTACTATATCAAGGACATTAGTACCTAGCCCAAAAATATTTTTCAGAATTTTATTTTGATAATCTACTATTTTTCCACATGTGCAAAACAAGGAGCTTGGTTTTTGGTGAAAAACCTATGTTTAATCAAACTAAAAAAATATACATAATAAAACCAAAACATATTAAAATTATATTCGATGGATTGCTCATTTCAAGGAATGCCATCATCCAGTTGGGTCTATGAAGTCTCCTCCATTTTCATCCTCAACCCAAGCTTTGAAAGGAATTTTTTTCAAAATATTTTGTAGAAGAGGAGGGGAAGGGGGAAAAAATGGGGTTTGTATGGACCCTTGTTCGAGTGAACCCCCATTAGGGCTTTTCTTGAAAGGGAGTTCATATGGACCCCGGTTCAAGTGAACCCCCCCTTTTTTGGAAATTTCAATTGTCTTCATTTTAAAAAAATGAAAAAAAGTGGATCTCATCATTAAATAGGGTTCGCTCGAACTAGGGTCCATATGAACCCCTTTTAGGGTCCATACGAACACCCTAGTTCATGTGAACACATAAAAACCAATTTTTTTTTCATGGGAGTAGTTTTGCAATTTTCCTTCCTCAACGAAATTATAAACCAGTATTGTGGGATCACCCCTAAATAAAAGCAAATACTCAACCACTTTTGTGGCGATAATAACATCCCTTATTTACATAATGTGGCACCTATATTAGCAACCCCCATATTGCTTATTCTTGCAATTCAAAACTACCACTATATCAATTATTTATGTAGAATTCGTATCATTTATTGTGGTTTCCATATGTATATTAACTATATATATACACTTCAATATATATAATAATATGTATTAATATATATATAGAAATTTTCAACCAAATGCTAAGGGAACACTAGACCTTGTGACCTCTTGCCTACAACAGGATGCTTTAGCCAATCAAGCTAGGCCCACCACACCACATATATATATAATCTATTCAAATGCCTACATATATATTATGTATCTATGTATGAGAATACATAGATATTATTATCTACATATATTCATACCTACATACATACATATATATGCACCATGGTTTATACATACATACATGCATGCATACATACATACATACATACATACATATATTCATAGATTCATATATATTTAGATATACATTTTATATATAACATATGCTATTCACAAGAGTTTCAACATTTTAGTTGAAAAAAATGATTAAATGGTCAAGGAGGGTTAAAGACAACCAAAACCGACTTTTCTTATCATCCAAAAATCATATCAACATAGGTTTATCACTTACCAATACATATATTTGATTGACTAGACAAGATTCCTCTAACCTATCCAAGTGAGTGTGTGTATCCTCATATTTATATTAATGGTTCCAATACCAATCTCCTCTCATGGTTGATACTCTCCCTCCCCCACTGGTGGGTTCTAACCTTTCTTGAATCCAACTTAGAGAAACATTTCATAGTTAGTTGATAACATATAAACCACATTCATCATATAACATAAGAATAAGTAAATCATTTAAAAATTAATATCATCATAATACATATTCATACATTTCATTCATCCAGTGAACATCATCAAGACATAATCATGCATTAAATGTATATTTACTCATAGAGGTAATAATATTTGGTAAATACACAATGGGGTGTAACATTAATCATAAGGGCCTTTGAAGGACAACAACCAAAAAAAAAATCTAAGAATGAACACAATGAACAAATTGAAGGAAAACACACACATACATAGTGTGAAAAATAGAAGAGAAAGATGATGCACATGAATTCAACATATGTTAATTGGTTTGTTGTGAGGAGCATGGGATCCCAATGAGAATCACTGATAAATCTGCAAAAAGGGTGGAAACTACAAACTCTAGATTTTGTACGAGGTGTGTGAAATCTTGTTAGTCCTTTGTTTGCAGTGCTTGAATTTACAAGAAGTGGATGGGCATGAGAAAAGATAAAGGGGTTCTACAGGAGCATGGGATCCATAATCTATTACCTTAATCAACTTGAAAAATAAAACATGAGTGGAGTGAAATTCAGAGAGGCCTCTTTTGAAACTTTCTTTGATACCAAATGTTGGAAACTGAGATGAAAGCCTCAAATCTAACAATTCTTCATTCAACAAAAACCAAAAAACAATTATATTGCAATGGATTTATAAATCCTTCCAATCAAAAAATACTTGAAAACTAACAACTAATTTATTTATTATTTACTAACCTATGTTAAGAACTATTCTCTAACATTTATCAGTAAAAATGGAGTAAGTTGGCCTACTAGCTCCTAAAAAATATTCACTTTATTGATTTGTGCAATGTGAGTTAGTCCTTGTTGCTTCTAACAAGATAATATCTTAGTTGAGAAAGGAAAAATCCATTTTCTTAATGTGCATGGAAAACTAAACTAAAATATTTTAGTTTCTTGAGAGGCTTCTCAAATATTATCTCTATTACAAATAGATCCCATATGACTATTGGGGATGAAACGGGTCATCTTAGAATGAAACATCTAAAAAAACAATGCCTTAGTGACTTTAATTTCTTCAAATCACCTCAAAGACACAAAACCATTGTGCCATAAAGCGGAAATAGGCATAGTTTTTTCCCCATTAGGCCTTATGAGAAAGGTACATGCAGAAAAATAACAAATTCAACACATACACAGATTCAAAACATAGAATCTAACAACATGGAAGAAAAACTAATGAATACAAAAATTTACGTGGGGAAAACCCTTTCAGTTAAAAAAGCCCACCCTCCAAAAGATCCAACCATTGTATCATTTAGCAACAAATAGAGTTACAATACAATCTCAGGGTCATAGCCTTTACATGAGTTACATCTTGTTTCATTTGAAGAAAATAGGAAACATCATAGATCTGAATCCTCGCATTGTTACAATGTCCTCACATGAAACATACTACAAATACATTTCATGTCACCAGCCCACTCGATCAGCCAGCCAGTACAGCCTCATAGCCTCTCAAGTTCACATCTTCTCAGTTCTGTGTCTCAATGTTCATAGTTTTAATGCTCAGAGCATATCATTCGAACACACACACTCTGCTCTACTTGATTTGATCTCACATCATGATCAAACTCTCTTTTTATTTCCTATCCAACCAACAACCATTAGGGTAATTAATTACCCCACTGACAAGCTTCCACCATTCTCTGGAAACACCACCTTGCAGCACGCATCAATCCACCCAACATTAAATTGGATTACAGAGACATACCAAAAAAATGCACCCTGTCAACCCTGCAATTAATCACTACCAAAGAATAAAGATTTTGGCCAATGAATGTTGATTTAACACAACGATGTAAAATCAACGAATAATATCACACCACATGTCATAAAGCTATTCGTCCATCACTTTTATTGACGCGCCAAATAGTCGGTTTGGTTCAACTTCCACAGCAAACCAACCGTTGAAAACTGCCTAGGTGACCAAATGACCTCCGATCATTTTCCTTGCGCCAGGACCCACCAAGACATGCATACATCGCTAGTGTAATTTTGGGAAAAAAAAAAGAATCCACAATATTCCCAATAAGTTTCCCCGAAACAATGACGCGTGTTTGAATCTGACACACCCTACACGAGTCACTTACGACCCACCACACGAGGCACAAGATTAGCGAACACTGTTGATCAAGCCGCCAAGTGTCAACCGCTCAAGAAATTTCTCTCGCTTCGCAAGATTCCATCGATACTCACCATAACTGAATGCAAAATAAAATGAGAGCTATTGGATTAATCTCATTGCAATCGTAGATCAAGATTACTTTTAACAAGCATCGATCCATCGGTGTATCTCGGTGAAGAGTTCCACCGACGACCCCAAGCCACACTGATATAGTTTTTATCGTTTTATCGTTGAGACTACCGATCGGGTTCAACCGATAGTAACAAGATACATCGATATAAACAAAATATCAACACTAAGAACTCATCGTGATAGAACAAGTTTCACCGACCAAGCACTTCAGTTGGACTTCTATATTTGTTGAGAGTTAGGAGACTTGCGCTGACTGCTTAGGTTACACCGATGAATGGGTTAGCGAGATTGAGACACATATTTCTATCAACCTCCCACTTGACGAAGATCTTACTGACCATTGTAGAGCACCAACAACAAACCATATAGAAGCATAGACAACATAAAATTCAAAGGGTCAAACCATATCACCTCTGTGAAAAACATTCTCCAGAAACAAGATAGAACATCAGCTAGAACATCAACTAGAAAACTGACTACAACCATCCAACTGATCAAACCCACATGACTAAAAAAAAGCACCCATAGCTCGTTCTATTCCATCCAATCTCACATACCTTCAAGGAATCCACATTAGTAAACTCATGCTAGTAGAATAACTAACCCATCAACCACAGATACACACACCATGTGTCAATCAGTCAAAGAAGACCAAACACATATAGTTACTCCCACTGCATGGGTAATGACAAATCTAAAAGATCAATGGGATAATAAGTCTACCAATCATAGAAAAACATAACAATGTAGTACCAAGGAACATCCACAATGAAGTCTATAACCTACAAATAACTACTACAGGAAACACTTCTCTCAATAGTCTTATATAGTTCTTCCAAGTTCTTCACACCCAATATAGGATGAAAACAAACTTAGAGGAAGGAAACCAAGACCAAAGAGAGAAACAGTGCACAACATATACCTGTAGAACCTCCTTCTACATACACCTCTAAAAGCCAATTGTTTCAAGTATGATCTCCTTCACATCCCAAAGGAAAAGCCATAACAACACCCGACAATTCAAAATTAACAAATCATGGATGTAAGCCTCACAAAGAAGATCAAACTAGTCCATATAACTATCTCCTACCAATTCTCATCAAAAGATGATATAACACAGAAGCTCAAGGAGATAAAGTATGTTGTCCACCTTCCACTATGAATCCTCTAGAACCTTAAAACAACAATTCAAGATCCATATCTATGAAAGATAAAGCATAAAACACATCTGAAACATATAATGGGAAAATACCTCTCAAATAAACTTCACCGCTGAGTAGACCAAGAGTGAAGAAGAAAATGCTCCTCCAAGATATACAAGCCACCATGAATCATCCAAGACAAATCTCCTCATTGATCTCTATTGAACTCACATCCAACAAAGGTGTAGAATACTCAGACTTTCAACTGTGATCAACACCTTTCTCAAAGGAATTTTAGCCTCACCTTATTCTCCATGTACCCATAAACACCTATAGCTGATCATCTCATGCTAAACTCCAATCCTGCATTACTGCACTTAACATGAAGTTCTCAAGTATATGACCAATGTACTCAAAATATAGACAATTACCAAACCATTATCAAAGCTCCAAACATCTAAAACAAGAACTTATCATGACATCATGATCTACTCATCCCCCTTAGGAGATACCACACTTCAAGTGAACAAATTATGGTTTCAAGAGCAATGCAGCATGCTAAAACTTGAATGCTCAAGCAAGAGTATACATGAAATCAAGCAAACAAACTCTAAACCAACATCACCTGTCAAGCACCACCAACATATTAGCCAAAGACTCCAAACATCCTCCATGGTTCCAAGATGTTGCACATCCTCAAATAGTGTCCATGCAAATGTGAAAGAACCCTTTTGTAACAATACGATCTAAGAGTCCCTCCTAGTAACATCTGCAACACTAAAGAAGATCCTTCACCACCAACTGATGAATCCACAATCACTACTAAAGCTCCCACTGAACCATGACACGGAGCTTTCAAGCATCATGATCAAACGTCTACTGATCTGAAAAGCCTCCAAGTACAATTGACAACATGCCCATGTGACAACAATGTCAAACAACACCAAGATCTCCAAACCATGCAGACCACACCATCATTGTCAAAATATTACACTAACCTATGTACCCAAGCCTTCCATGACATCATGATACACACACTATAGGTCCCCATAATTGACTATTTAGGTACTCAATGCTATCCTTCCTCTCATCTAAAAGAAGCCACGCCAATGCACAAGTGACCACAGACAAGGCCAACTAACATATCTGCATCAACACTAAAATAACCTCATGGATATTAACAGTCCACTTCTGAGTTGACACATAGCAAACTTGTAGGTAAAGATAGCCCTCAACATGCTCAACCCATAGATCCAATCAATGAAGCTTGCAAATTTATCATTGCATTGGAAACTGCAAAACTGTGATATCAAAGAGAACAACAATGTAGAAAAACTTTACTCAAACACCAGATCAAAACCAAATCTAATTTGCTAATCATGTCCACAACTCAAGCACCATAGTCTAGAAAACCAGCAAGCAATACCACAAGAATGTTGAGTGACAAATCACATACCAAAACTCCCTTGTAGAGAAGACATCACACCTCCTCAAACCATGTCAAACTGCAAATATCTCATCTAGTCACACCCCAAAAGCTAGGGTCTAGGAAATAGCTTAACAACAGCTCCACATAACCACACATTTTTTTTTAGAGTGCAAAACTTGCAAAACAACTGTGTTTCCATAACACCCATGCACATCTGGACGGCCAAAGATTCTTCAAATAATCATCATGGTTAACTAGAACAATGAAAAGATAACATGAATATGCATCATAGAATTTTTAGGAAAATCTATTGAAAACCTTCAGAGCCAAAGAACATGAAATTGAAACATGCTAGTACAATATAAGGTAATATAGGAACTCCAGACCCATTTTAGACCAATTCCAAAACCACACTCATGCATAAGCATACGAGAGAGCCAAGATATTCAAAAAATTTCAGAACATCCAAAGATCAATTTCATAGCCTTTATGCAATCAGGGTAACATAGAACAATGCCTTCAATGCTAAGTCAAAACACCCAACACAAGAAAAATACTCCATGCTTGAATAGCAACCCAAAAATTTCCATACCAATAGGGATCCTCTCACATAGAAACCTAGTATGAACCACACTCTACTGCAACGCAACCATAAGCATAAACTCACACCCCTTGCATCAGGATCATTCACTGCCAAAAAGGAGCCTCAGACCACATCATCACAATATGATCAACTCTAATTTCTCCATCTTCAATGTATTTCATGCTACATGTTGTCTCAAGAGAGTAGAGAATTTTACTCATCAAAGGATAAATCAACAGTTGACTCCTTTAGATCTCATCAAGCTTGCTAGGCTAAGAATTTTTTACAGAAGGAATCCACAGAACCGAAACACCAGGAACTCTTACATGCAACAAAATGCAAGAACATGCAAGACACATGCGAGTCCATGCAAGTACATGCAACAACCATGCAAGTAAATGCAACTCACAAACCTGCATATGCAAGCATAAGAAAATCCTAGAAGAAGGATCTATTACCACTTGTTGGGGATGAAACAGGTCATCTTAGAATAAAACATCTAAAACAAAAGTGCCTTAGTGACTTTAATTTATTCAAATCACCTCAAAGACATAAAAACACTATGCCATAAAGCAAAAAAATTTATAGTTGTTTCCCCATTAATCCTTTTGAGAAAAGTACATGCAAACAAATAACAGATTCAACACATACACAAATTCAAAACACATAAAAAAATAGCATGGAAGACAAACTAATAAGCACATAGATTTACGTGGGGAAAACCCTTTCGGGTAAAAAACCACACCCTTCAAAAGATCCAACCATTCTATTATTCAACAACAGACAGAGTTACAATACAATCTCAGGCTCATAGCCTTTACAGGAGTTACATCTTGTTTCATCTGGAGAAAACAAGCAACATCATAGATCTGAATCCTCGCACTATTACAATGTCCTCACATGACATACAATGTAGATACAATTCATTTCACCAGCCCACTCGATCAGCCAGCCTTTCGGCTAGTACAGCCTCACGGCCTCTCAGGTTCACATCTTCTCAGTTCTATGTGTCTTAATGTTCACGGTTACAATGCTCAGAGCATACCATTCAAACACACATACTCTACTCTACTTGATCTGATCTCACATCATGATCAACCTCTCTTTTTCTTGCCTATCCAACCAACATCCATCAGGGTAATTAATTACCCCACCGAAAAGCTTCAACCATTCTCTAGCAACACCACCCTGCAACATGCATTGAGCCGCCCAACATTGAATTGGATTACAAAGACATACTGAAAAATTGCACTTTGTCAATCGCACAATTAATCGCTACCAAAAAATAAAGATTTTGGCCAATCAACGTTGATTTAGAACAACAATGTAAAATCAATGAATAATATATCGCCTTGTGTCGTAACGCTATTCGTCCATCAATTTGACTAACGTGTCAAATAGTCGATTCAGCTCAACTTCCACAGCAGACCAACCATCAAAAACCGCCCAAGCGACCTATCAACCTTTGAGTATTTTCTTTGCCCTGGCGAGGACCTACCAATACACGCGTACACCATTAGTGCAATTTCGGGGAATAAAAAAAGAATCCACAATATTCCCAATAAGTTTCCCTGAAACAACGACACATGTTCGAAGCTGACACACCCTGCATGAGTCACTCGGGACCCACCACGCGAGGCACAAGACTAGCGAACACGATTGATCAAGCCATCAAGTGTCAACCACTTAGACAATTCTGCTCGCTTCATAAGATTTTGTTGGTACTCACCACAATTGAGCATGGAATAAAACAAGCATCGTTGTATTAATCTCATCGCAACCATAGATCAAGATTACCTTTAACAAGCATCGGTCTATCGACATATCCTGGTGAAGAGTTCCATCGACGACCCCAAGCCACACTGATACAGTGTTTATTGTTCTATCATTGAGACTACCAATCAGGTTCCACTGATAGTAACAAGTTACACCGATAGAAACAAACCACCAACACTGAGCACTCATCCTGATGGAACAAGTTTCACCGACCAAGCGCTTCGGTCAGACTTCTATCTTCATCGAGATTTAGGAGACTTGCATCGACTACTTAGGTTACACCGATGAATGGTTCAACGAGATTGAGGCACATATTTCCAACACATACACAAATTCAAAACACATAAAAAAATAGCATGGAAGACAAACTAATAAGCACATAGATTTACGTGGGGAAAACCCTTTCGGGTAAAAAACCACACCCTTCAAAAGATCCAACCATTCTATTATTCAACAACAGACAGAGTTACAATACAATCTCAGGCTCATAGCCTTTACAGGAGTTACATCTTGTTTCATCTGGAGAAAACAAGCAACATCATAGATCTGAATCCTCGCACTATTACAATGTCCTCACATGACATACAATGTAGATACAATTCATTTCACCAGCCCACTCGATCAGCCAGCCTTTCGGCTAGTACAGCCTCACGGCCTCTCAGGTTCACATCTTCTCAGTTCTATGTGTCTTAATGTTCACGGTTACAATGCTCAAAGCATACCATTCAAACACACATACTCTACTCTACTTGATCTGATCTCACATCATGATCAACCTCTTTTTTTCTTGCCTATCCAACCAACAACCATCAGGGTAATTAATTACCCCACCAAAAATCTTCAACCATTCTCTAGCAACACCACCCTACAACACGCATTGAGCCACCCAACATTGAATTGGATTACAAAGACATACCAAAAAATTGCACTCTATCAACCCCACAATTAATCGCTACCAAAAATAAAGATTTTGGCCAATCAGCGTTGATTTACAACAACAATGTAAAATCAATGAATGATATCTCGCCACGTGTCGTAACGCTATTCGTCCATCGATTTGATTGATGTGCCAAATAGTCGATTCGGTTCAACTTCCACAGCAAACCAACCGTCGAAAACTGCCCAGGTGACCTATCGACCTTTGAGCATTTTCCTTGCCCTAGCCAGGACCTACCAATACACGCGTACACCACTAGTGCAATTTCAGGGAATCAAAAAAGAATCCACAATATTCCCAATAAGTTTCCCTAAAACAACGACACATGTTCGAAGCTGACACACCCTGCATGAGTCACTCGGGACCCACCACACGAGGCACGAGACTAGCGAACACCGTTGATCAAGCCGTCAAGTGTCAACCACTTAGACAATTCCACTCGCTTCACAAGATTCTGTTGGCACTCACCACAACTAAGCGTGGAATAAAATGAGCGTCGTTGGATTAATCTCATCGCAACCATAGACCAAGATTACCTTTAACAAGCATCGGTCTAACAGCATAGCCAGGTGAAGAGTTCCATCGACGACCCCAAGCCACATTGATACAGTGTTTATCGTTCTATAATTGAGAGTACCGATTAGGTTCCACCGATAGTAACAAGCTACACCGATAGAAACAAACCACCAACACTGAGCACTCATCCCAATGAAACAAGTTTCATTGACCAAGCGCTTCGGTCGGACTTCTATCTTCGTCGAGAGTTAGGAGACTTGCACCGACTGCTTAGGTTACACCGATGAATGGGTCAACGAGATTGAGGCACATATTTCCAACAATGACTACTTATTTAGGATTTCTCCTTAAATTTTAATAGTATAGGTAGTCCCATATAAAATCCATATTAATCCTTAAGGACAATTTAAATTCTTCTCCTTTAAGGATGTATTTGATATAGTTCAAATATTTAAAATAATTTATTAGAACATATGCATTGAAATTGTGTAGCCATTAAATAATAAAAATATACCACATAAGCACACAAATTTTCTTCTCCTTTTTATATTTCCTTCCAAATTCAACTTTCAATTTTTTCTTATTGACATAATTATAAACACATCTAAATCTTTTAAAAATTATAACTAATAATAATTATTTTATTTAAAATTGAGAAAAGTAAGTAATAATAGAATCACTCCACAAAAATTATCCTTGAAGATTTTTTTTTTAGGTTTTGATCATTTTAAAATATTTTCTCATGCAATATACTTTTGTAGCTTTAGTTTTAAGTTTTGTAGAATTTTGAACTTTTATTTTTGTGATAAATAGAGGTGCTCCTTTTAGTGGTTCTTTGGTTTTTTAACTTGTACGAATGAAAATGTCTATATATGTGATAAGATATATGAGGCTTTGCTTTATGTTATTCTTTTCAAAGAAACCAATTAACCATAATATGAGATTT
Organism: Sequoiadendron giganteum; assembly: GCA_007115665.2. Classification (NCBI taxonomy): domain Eukaryota; kingdom Viridiplantae; phylum Streptophyta; class Pinopsida; order Cupressales; family Cupressaceae; genus Sequoiadendron; species Sequoiadendron giganteum. Next base: position 109,924,906 of record CM021105.1, on the reverse strand, counting down.
TTTTCTCCTTCTAGAGTTAATTTGTGCACTTCTTCCAAGACTTGAGAATAATACTATTTCAAAAACTTTTTACATTAGATATTTTCTTAATTTAATGAATTATTTAAGACGTTACTTTCAATTTTGAATAAATTGTCACCTTTTAAACTCAACCTTAGTAGTCAAAGAGAAATTAATTTAGAATTATATGTTACTATTAGAGCTTTCAGCCTATTTTCTCTTCACTCCTCAATGATTGCCAATCTAATTGAACAACTAATCAACATGTCTACTAAAAATCACCTTTTGACTAATGGTTATTAAGAACATTCTTTAACTATTCGAATGAAAGCATTTGATTGACTTTTTTTCTTGGTCTGTGGTTGTTTTTTCTATTACACCAACTCTTATTTGTCATTTTTCTATAGTTATGTCCTTTTCACTCTTCTTTTTCATTTTTATTCTACTCGATTTGATAAATAGCTTCTGCCCTCCCACAAACGATATGTATACAATTCTAAGCATGACTCGTTTTTGTCCGTGGCGTGGTGTTGGACTTGGAAAATTTCCTCCCACCTCACCTCACCTCACCTCAAGACTTGTCAACCAATTCTAAGCATGACTTCTTCTCCTACCCGTGCTGTCCACCCCCCGTAATGAGCACGTTACGTGACTAACACTTTTGTCCTTTTGTTCCACCCGTTGATTTCAGTGCTTGAAAGGTCTAGAACAGAGTCATGGAGGAACCTACGTGTCACATAAACATTTCCTTTCATCCTCGTATTTCTTTGTCAACTGTCTGAGTCTTGAAAAGGAAGTTAGTGATTTATGACTGGTAACCTAATCCACTATATGGCTGAGACCCGATCAAATGGAAGAGGTTAAACAAGGTAATATTATAATATTTTTACGTAGGTAATATTTTTCAATTCATTTTTGAATTATTTTGGTTAATTTGCTTTTTATATCAACTGTTTGAAATAAATCTGATTGGTTACTTGTATTTATCATATTATTAATATTAAATATTTTAATCATACCTAATACAAACCCAATAGATATATTGTATATTTAAAATCAAGTGAAATAATATTTTATACAAATTAGAAAAAGGAAAAGATATTTTAATTAATAAAGAAGAAAATGTTTATATGTGCAACATATCTAAATATTTGTATTCCCATAATTTTATTCATTGCTATTATTTTAATCTACCTACCACTTCCCCCATCATTCACATTATTTTGTATTAAATTTATTTTGAGTTAATTTACCTATGCTAAGTATTTTTTTTTGCTAGTTAAACCGCTGTAGAGGGGCAACACCCTATATTGATTGTCAAAATAGAATACATGATTATAGTTTGAGACAGTTATCCATTGTAGCCAATTTGAAGAAGGCAAAAGGCTTCATGTCTACTAAAGCATCTAACTATGGAGGTACCTAGTTGCATAACCACATAACCAAAAAGAACTTACAGACTATATTAGTAAGCACCCGGGACTGACTATACTATACTATACTTAGTAACAGGGAAGTATGTTGCTTCAATCTTCCTCCACCTCCTTAGGATCATATTCCTTGGAATCCTCCGCCGTCGCCATTTTTTTGTAGGCTATGTAATTTGTGACCTTCGGGCAGTCAGCTTTGCACTTCTGGTGTGCTGGTCCAAGAGTCTTTTCCTCTGGGTCTCTGTCGTCCAGCGGGATCCATTTTTCTCCTGTACTGAAACCACAGTCGGTGTCATCCCCAAATGGGAGGGATGCATCAAAGGCTTCATTCTTTACATACCGCAAGGCCCAACCACGTGGTAAGTTGGTGGTGAGTTTCGCCGCCCTGAGGAGGAAATTGATGCTCCGATCACGTACATCCCACAGTCTTTCGAAACCTATTGGGTCAATAGTCCTAATCAATGGGAACTTTGTCACCTCACGACCCTGAATGCTTAGCATGTTGTAATGCTGGGGCATAGGAATGAGATTGTTGTCATCCACATTGTTGAGGGCCCCATCGATGTCACCCAACCAAGCGTGGTTAAACACCATCTAGGTCAGCTTTTTCACTAAAGATTTTGGGACTCCCATGTGGAGGCTGACCACAAGAAACATGGTTGGGATTTTCGCGTTTGTCCTGAACCTATGGTACGCCTTGAGGAATTCAGAACCCAACACCTTCTTGGTTGCTCCGAGCACAATCGGATGAGAGCAGGACATTATCCCACTAAGTCTTTTGTTCGTTATTTCCCCTCAGAACACCTATTGTTGCTTCTCAGTGTCCAGAGCCAGCGATGTCTCCATTTCTTACCAGTTCATTTCTTAGCTCCTCTGGCGAACCGAGCTTGCTTTTTTGAGAATGCCTAACTTCAAGTGTTATATTATACAATGGGCGATCATAAATCTTCATGATTTTTTATCTTGAGCCCACATCAGAAGACTCGTGTGAGCTTGCTAGCATAACGCTGGGGTATTGATCGTGGATTAAAGTTTCAGTAAGTTTTAGATCCGCACAATCTGCCTGAAGTCTTGGGACTTGTTAGTGGAGCCTACTCTACGCTAGCCACTTGATGGATCAGTCACATCTGAAAGGACTCATTGCTCATCCTTACGCCTACGTGTATTTTTGGTTAATTTGCTTTGGATTTTGTGGCACCGGACTTTTTCTTGGCACCATGGCTTGGTGGAGCCTACGTGTATGACTCAAAGGCTAGTTTTGCCAGCTCGTCTGCCATGTTGTTCCCCTCTCTGTAGACATGGCTGATTTTGAAGTCTTTGAATTTGGCGGTTAATTCTTTAATGTGTTGAAGGAGGTGATTTAATTTCCAGTTTGGAGTGGTGCCACAGTTGATTTCGTTGATTGTTATTAATGAATCCCCTTCCAAATGTACTTTTTGCACTCCCAAATCGATTCCCAATTGGAGACCTTGAGATGTTGCCCTGAACTTTGCTTCCTTGTTGGTGCAGAAGCCTAGTTGTATGGATAGTTCTGCTAAACGATTGCCTTGGGAGTCCCTTGCTACACAACCCGCACCTCCTAGACCTGGGTTGCCACAGGCCACCCCATCAAAGTTTATTTTGATCCATCTTGGTTCTGGTGCCTGCCAAGTTACTTCCACCCTCTTGATTTTTGTTGACTTGATTGGCCCGTTCTTGGACAAAAGCGGTGGTTTTAGGCCATTGAATTTTTTTATTACATAGTCGTCCCAATTTGTGAAGACTCTCTGGTTCGATGTGTTGGCCTGAGCTTCTTCATTTACTACTTCTACTATTGCCTTTTCAATTTTGTCCCAAAGCCTTTCTTTGTTCAGTTCCTTGTTTTGAAAGATTCTCCTGTTTCTCTCCTTCCAGATTTCCCAGATTACCAATGATGGGATAGCCTACCAAATTCCTCCAAACACTGATTTGCCAATTTTTGTGGCCACATTTTGAACCATGAGGACAGATCTGTAGGAATACGGGATTGAAGGGAAAGTTTGTTCTTTACTATGTTCCAGCATTCATATGCCATAGGGCAATGCAGGAGGAGATGGTTTGTTGTTTCTTCGCTGACTTTGCATAAGATGCATCTGCTCAGGCCTTAGATGTTGAAGGTGGATAACCTGTCCGCTGTGAGGATTCTTCCTTGGGCTGCCAACCAAACAAAAACCCCTTCCTTAGGTAGGCATTTACTACCCCAGAATAATTTACAGGGCCATTCTTGGTTTTTTATTGCTAACTCCTTCACCTTGTAGCCAAGTTTAACCTTGTATGATCCAGTGGGAGATCCACACCAGTGGATCATGTCTGGACCTGTAGAAGGGATCAAAAATATGTCCTTAAGGATTCTTGTTAGGGCATCCTTCTGAACTTGTGGGACATTGAGGGTCTAAAAATCCTTCCAGCTCCAAGTGTTGGTACCTTGATTATATATTTTTCTCCCGAAATCTGCCACTTTGTCCCCCCATAGTCTAGTAGTTTCCTCCTTTATTGCCTCTAGGCTGAGGGAGTTGCCTAAGGGGTTTCCCACCCCAGGAGTCATTCCAGAAGGATGCACTTCCACCACTTTTAATTTCCCAAGTCACATGTTGAGAGATTATGTCTCTACTATCTAGGATGAAGTTCCAGATCTAGTTGAGACTCTTGGATGGTTGGGTGTAGTGAGAATTCTAGTCGGGGCGTCGGAGTCTAGGTACTTTCTCCTTAGAATTTTGACCCATTTCTGATCTCGTTTAGAATGGATATCCCAATCCAGTTAGGCTCCCATGGCCTGGTTTATTATAACCAACTGCCTTAGTCCTGCTTCCCTAGCCTCCTGGGGTCTACAGACCTTGTCCTGGGCCAATAGGGGAAATTTATTATGATCTCTTGTCCCTGACCAGAGGAATCTCCTAAAGATCTGGTTGAGGTCATCTTCCACTGCTTTGGGTAGCTTTAGGCAGGACATTGAGTATACTGGAATGGTCGAGAGAACTAATTTGACCATAGGCAATCTTCCTACCGAGGTCAACCATTTTCTTTTCCAGGTTCCCATTCTGGCTTTGTAGTTATTGATTAGGTTTTCCCAATAGCAATTTTTGTTGACTCTTGCAAATAGTGGCATTCCCAAAAATCGCCAAGAGAGGTTGGCCACTTTTAAATTCAAGATTCTGGCTAGAGTCCTCTTCATGCTTGGTTGAGTGTTTAGAAAGAAGACCTCTAATTTTCCCCAATTGATGATTTGACCTGAAGCCCTGCATTATTCATCTAGGAAGGTTTTGATAGTCCTTGCCTCTCTTTTGTTTGCCTCCCCCATTAGGATTGTGTCATCTACAAATTGTAGATGAGATATTGGCTCCAAACCATTTGCTACTTGGATTCCTTTCCACTTGTCTTCTCTGACTAGATTTTGGATTACCCTTCCCAAAACTTCTGCCATTAATATAAATAGGAAAGGGGAGAGGGGATCACCTTGTCTCAATCCTTTTGAGGAAGAGAAAAATCCATGGGCTGAGCCATTCACCAGAATTGAGAATTTAGCTGTGGAAATGCAACTGTTGACCCAATTGATCTAGTTTGATCCAAAACCAAATTTCTTTAGGACCTCTAATAAAAATTGTTTATCTACCATGTCATACGCTTTAAGGATATCTAGTTTCTAAAGCATATAGGATTTTATGGTTTTCCTTGCGGCGTGGATGGTTTCATGTGCTCTGATTATTCCTTCCACAATTGACCTGCCTAGAGCAAAGCCACTTTGTTCTTCTAAAATTATTTTGTCTAGGATGACTTTAAGTCGGTTCACGATTATTTTGGTGACCACTTTGTACACTGTATTGTAGAGGGCTATTGGTCTGAAATCACTCATAGATTGTGGGTCCTTTTTTTTTGGGATTAGGGCTAGAAGCGTATGGTTCATGGCTCCCAACATTGTAATTTTTTTTTCTTGATTCTTGTATTTCTGCTCCTAGATCCTCTCCCACTATGTGCCAAAACTTCTAGAAGAAGCTAACTGGGAAACCATTCGGACTTGGGGCTTTGTCTGAGTTCATCTGAAAAATTGTTTTCTTGACTTCCTCTAGGGGGATCTTTTTGAATAGAAGGTAGTTTTGTTCATCATTGATTAGAGAAGGAATAGACCTCAACAACTTGTCTCTAATAGCTCTGTTTTCAGGGTAGCCTTTTTTTAGCAAATCTACAAAGAAATTGGTTGCTTCCTTATTAACTTTCGCAATGGTTTGAGTCACTTCACCATTTTCCTTTTTTATTTCTGAGATTTTATTTCTATTTTTGTTTGCAATGGCTGATTTGTGGAAGAATTTGGTATTCCTGTCTCCTTTTAGCCAAGATTCCCTTGATTTTTGTCGCCAGTAGAATTCTTCTCTTTTTAGTAGTTCTGAAAGTTCCTCCTTCAGGGATTTTTCATTTTCAAAATCCTTTGCATCCATTCCATTTTCTATGGCATGTTCGTTCAGCGTTTTGATTTCCTACTCCACTCTTACCTTCTCCTAGAATATATTTTTGAAATGAGAAATGTTCCATTCTTCGAGTTTAGTTTTGATGTGGGCTAATTTTTTGCTAATTTTGAAAAGGTTGGTACTGTCACCAAAATTGGTTTCATTCCACCACTGTTCAATTAGATTTAGAAGTTTCTCATCTCTTAGCCACATATTTTCAAATTTGAAGGGGTTCCCCAAGGGTGGATCATCATGACCAAGGGTAAGAACGATGGGGAAGTAATTTGAACCTATCAGTGACAAGATTTGGGCTTCTAGAGTGTTTTCCAAGTCCCCCCAGTCTCCCCATAGGAGGAATCTATCAAGCCTTTCTGCGATGTTGGTAAATCCTTTCCTTCTATTAGACCATGTGAATGTTCCATTTTTAGTGATTATATCTTTTAAATGGTTGGAGTCTATGAACTCCTGAAAATCTTTCTAGATGGCTGTAATTCTCCCCAAGCCACCCTGTTTCTCCTCATTGTTCAATGTTGCATTGAAGTCTCTTGCTAGAATTCCTAGTTCTCCATTTTTATTTTCCAATACGCTTGTTATTTTGTCCTAGACTTGCTTCTTTGATATTGTGGGGATTGGTCCATATATGTTGACACAGAAGAAAGGGATGTTTTTCTTTAGTTCTTTGAACTTGAGAAGTTGCCAGTTATTTTCCTCTTTCTCCACTGAACCTTCTATTGACAGGGGGTTCCAAAGGATTCCAAGTCGACTTGAGGCACCTGTCGCTTCATTGAAATGACCTTTCCATTGTCTCCAGAAGTCTAGTCTCTTCTAGCTTTCTTCTCTGTTCCATTTTGTTTCCTGCATGAGCACAATGTCTGCTTTTGACTAGTCTATTTGGCGCTTGACCATGCACCATTTATCAGGGGCATTAATGCCCCTAATATTCCATGATATAATCCTCATTCTGCTCTGGGAAGGATTTTTCCTTCCCAACTAGAGTTTTTTGTTGTCTTGATGCATTGCCTGCTATTAACAGTTTGGTTTTGTTTGACTTCCTGCCTGTGGTGGATTTCTTTTTAAAGTTTGGAGCTTTTAACCGGGATTCTGATTTCTCTAGTTGCCATATTTCTAGTAATTCCCTTGCCTCTGATTCTTCCCATGGATCCAATTCTTCCTCTGAGTGAAGGTAGATACCCTCATCTTCTGAATGATCATTTACCCCTCAGAGTCTTATAGTGATAAGCTAAGTGGGTCTGGGTCGGGTTGTGTTAGTTCTTTTTCTGAGACTTGAGATGGTTGGGGATTAGGTTCTTGTGGCCCTATTTCTTTGGATAGTCTCCCTAATTGAATTTTTATGTCTTTTTTAAGATCCTGGGCCCCTTCCATTAGGGCATTTAGAGCTAGCTTTTTATTACTTGGTTTTTCAATCAGGGGTTCCATGAGTGGAGTTTCCAGATCATGGGGTGTTGAACTTAGTCAATCTGTCATTAGCAACCTCTATTAATCCCTGTGCATCCCCTTATAATTCCTCAAATAAATCCCTCTACTTATCCATGATACGATTGGCATTTTCAATTCCTGCAGCATCAGGAGTACTCCTTTTCATCTCCTCAATTCTCTCTTGGATTCTATCATCCACTCTTCTATGTTCTTTTATAGCATCCACGTATTGTGAATGTTTTCCCCAAAGTTTATTTATCCAAGTGCTTAAAATGAACTGCCTCCTTTTAATTACTGCAGTAAGTGTGTCTACTTTCCCTTGTGAATATGCCCTTGACCCTTCCCAATGGTCCCTTTCCTGTGAAAATTCACCTTGGGTGAGCATCTTTGTGGGCCCTGTTACAGCACCTACCAGGTCTTTTAAACATTCATTCTCCCTCAACATTCTCTCATTACTGGTTTTGTACATTTCTCTCTCTGTGATCAATGCTTGTATCTGAGCTTTATTCAACTTTGCTATATTGATCCCAATTTATGCTGTTGCAATAGGATCAGCCTCTACAGCTTGCAGAGTCATGACATGTCTAAATTCCTTCTCAGTATCAATGACAATTGACTTCTTGTGAGGGGGATACAAAGCCCAAATCATCAATGTTTCATCATCAAGGTTGTATCTTGATCCTGTATACAATTCTGTCACCTTCTCTATGCTAAGTTTGTGGGTAGCATTGTTGTCCTTCAGGAAACTGTTAAAAAATAATGTAGAATTGAGATCCAAACCTGGGAAAATCATAACACCCACCTTTTCTAACATCTCCCTTCCTTTCTCAGGGGTCATGTTTGTCATCTCTTTGTCCACCTCATCCCTTAAGCTTTTTAACAACTGGTCCTCATTTCCTAGCGTGACATTGTCAACTAGTCCTCTTATTTCTTTCTCCTTTTGTTTGTACAATTTTTTTTTAAACTCTGAGGTTTTCACAAATTCATTATCTGCTATAAAAGATCTATAATCTTCATGTCTCATATCCACATCCATAGTTTCCTCAACATTGGTTTCTCGGGTAGCATAGGTATAATCTCGATTCCTCATTCTTGATATCTTCCCAGATGGGCCTTGTGCCCTGTTAGCTTCCAATGCTCCTTTAATGGAGGATAACAACTCAAAATCTATCAACTCTTGATCATGCTTCTCAATCACCATTTTTGCTTCTTCTGCCTCCAAGTTTTTGATTATGTCATCAGATTGATAAGGCAGATGCTGGTACCCTCCAAAATTTATTCTCTGTCTGGTAGAATGGATATATCCTTTTGGATCAATTTTTTTTCTTGATGGTGCTCTTCTCATGTTGTAATGCAATCACTTATCCAAAATTAGATTGTAGCCCTCCTTTGCCAACATAGTAAAATCACCAAAACACATTGTACTGGGCAGAAAAGCCTATTTCCCATATGAACTTAAGTTCATGACGCTGGAGAAATCCATTTGCCTAACAATTTCTAAGTATGCAATTCTATTTGGGACTGTTCTAGGAAAAATGAATGGTGTATCCTCAAAACCATAAACCCTAATCATAGTGGCATTTTCTAAGAAATAACAATCCCCCCAGTTGTGGTTGATTGGTCCATTATAATCCTTAGGCCTAATAAACCTCTTTACTTCCTCAAACAAAGAATAATCACAAGGATGATTAAAAAATCTATATAAAGGCTTCACAAAGTATTCTTCAAAATGCAAGAAATTGGAATTAGCAAACCTGTTGTCCCAAACAGCTGTCCATAAATGAATAGGAAATGGCCTGCCTTCCTTATCAGATTATGAAATCCTCAGCTCCTGGGGCCACAATCTTAACTCCTGTCCGAAATATAACACCAAGTGCATCAATAGTGAATAATTCCTGAGATGCAAGACATAGGCACCATTCTTTATTTCTATCAAACCTGCATCTAGCTCCTTAAACACATGTGAAGCATAATCAAAAGATCTAGAATTATGATACTAAATATCCGCAACAATCACCATGGGCATAATTGTCATATGCTCTGGGACTTCCATCCCCAATACTTGTCCCACTGAAAAATAAGTGCACTTCAGGTAGGGTTTGAAGAGATCCACATGAAATGGTGGTCCCTCACTGTCTTCCATCGGAGTAGGTTTTCCATGACACCTAATTCTATGTAGGGGTAGTCTCCAGCCTTTATAAATGGTGCCCATTCTTCTGAATTCACTATCGAGCTCCTCACTTATTATCTTCTCACTGCATATTCCTTCCAATTTGAAAACCTCAGCTATTGCATTCTTAGATATATGTATCAATGGATTCCCTGACAAATCACATATAGCTTTATTCTTCAGGTTATAATGACCAGCCAACAATTTTACCAGTTCGACATCAACAAAGACATTAGGGCACACCAATTTTCCCAAATTGAGTCTCCACGGATTTCAAACTGGCTCGAAGCGATTTCTCCTATGATAATGGAAATTGAACAACTCGTACCCTCTAATTGGGGTCCAAACATCCCTTATGAATTTGCATTTGTCATCCAATTTATCAATTTCCACTTTGAGCAGCACATAATGCCTAACTTTAGGCCCTGAACCAGGTAACTGGTCTATGAGATCCTGATTTAACTTCCTCTCGGTGCCCTCTAGTTGCAGTTCAATTTTTTTCTTTTTTGCCTTTGGTTGACTACCCTCCCCAGGTTTTCTTCCCTTCATCTTTTCTGAACTAGTGCCTTCCATTTCCAAAATTCATGAATTTTGAGAGGATGAGAAACTTACTGTATTTTGCCCGCAAATCCGAGTTAGACGAACACCTTGATTGTTCTGTTTGTTCCCTTGCTCTCCCTGTTGCCAATTCTGTGAAACAACGATTTCAATTGAGCTCACTTTGATATGCAAAATATTTTATGTTTTGTGGTGCCATTAATGTCTTTACTGAGACATGAATGCAACAAGTTTTTCAAAATTCTCGCTGTCACATCAGGGATCATATCAGTAAGACATTTCAAATCTCTAGCCGATCCATCTGTTCAACGTTCACCCATCCGCTAAGACGTCTTGTAGTTTCCCTGACATCACAAGTCTCACCGATAGTTCTTTCCTTTTTCTTTTTTATATCGCCATGACCTTCACCGAAGAAAAATGTCGCCCAGACTCAATGAATCGGGCCAACGATTCTTCACCTCACTCCGCAAGCTCTTTGTCTCACCGAGATGTTCACTTTGTCAACTTAAGTCGCCGAGACCAGGTAATTGTTCTGCCAACAGAATAATACTCATTGTGATGTCTCTTAGATCTCTCCGTTGAGACATGTCTCACCGATACACTTTTTCTTCGGTGAGACCATGCACATTGTGTTCTCGACAACCCTTATCTCTATATGCCTAGTTCCGTCGGTGTGACCCAAGGGGTCGGTAAGACTCCCCGAACTCTTCCCGACATCATTTGTCTTACCGAATGAGTCTCCCCTTTGCTTTATCGGCAAGACCAGTAATGCCTCGGGCGGTGCTTTGAAATCTCACTCCAATGACCATAGTCACTCCGATAGACTTTATTTTATTCAAATCGATAAAAGGTAACTTAGCTCGATATGACCTTACATCGTCATGCCGATACCTTTTATCTTGCCGATAAGAAGTGTAAACCCACATTCTCTTGGTGTACAACTTTGTCGGTATGACACATCTAATGTCTTGTCAATATATTGAGGAAATGTATATTATCATTGGTGAGACATGCATCAACTTATGCCTGTATTTTCAAATGTTAAAGATTTTATGTCAGATGAAATTTATGGGGCTATATGACAAAATTTAATCCAGACTTTGGTTAAAAAATGCTATGTGTGGAATTTTATGTCTGTATTATGAACCTTTTTCGGGAAACTAGTAAGCATGAAGGGTTAATGAGGCTATCAAAATTTCTCAGTTCCAACACCTCACAACATCATGGATCCACTATATTAGCAACTATGTATTGGATGTATTTCCTAGTTCATTAATTCATTATTATAAATTGAAGTTGTTTTTGTCTTTGCAGGTGGATTTAGACATTCCAATTCATTTTATGATATTGTTAGATGTTTGAATTGATATAAGTAGATTTGCTATCAAATTTTTTCATCTCAAAAAAATTGCTCAAAATATATTATTCTATTTAATATAATCTAATAAAATATGAAACAAATCAATCATAGTATTATTTTTAAATAATATTTTTTAGATGTTTGAATTGATAAAAGTAGGTTTGGTATCCATTGTTTTCATCTAAAAAAAATCAAAATATATTAAAACATATTAATTTATTTAATATAATCTAATACAATATAAATCATAATATTGTTTTTAATTATTATTTTAATATTAAAAAATATAATAATATAATTTGAGTTAATTCTTGACAATTTATTAAATCAATCGACAACTTCCACACTCTTCGTCTATGGCACCATTTTCTTTCTTTCATTAGTTTAGTATTTCATTTTCTTTTCTTTTAATATTTTATCCCAACGACTTTGTATCTTCAAGCTTTGATTTCTGTTTGTTTTACTAAAGTGGAGGTTTCTACTACTGCTAATTAAAAATAGCTTGAATTGGTATAAATTTAAGTCTACACAAAAGACCAAATACTACCTACCACAAGACTGTCTTCGAGTGGTCTTTAAAAGATTCCAATCGGATATCACTTTCAGGGTACGATTATGTCCGTCGAGGAATCGGAATTGGTCGGCGGATGAATTTCCTAATTTATTATGGCAATTTAGAGTTGTCTTTGTAGGTGGGTAGGCATTCTGGTTCACTTTAAGATGTTATTAGAGGTTTGACTTGGTAAACTCCATTCATCTCTATAATTGGTTCAAAATAATGGCGAAGGCACACACCCCTTCACTGAGTTGTGTGTTTATGTGACATTTCATTGTAATATATTTCCAAAACTGTTCCCATGGAATTCATTAAGTGCCAGAGAAGTGCGAAACTCCTTTTATCAGAGGAGTGGCGTTTCTGGCGTTTGGCTTCTGTTGATGAAGTGAAAAGGAATATGGAAACGATTAAGCAAGAGCAAATCCTTGAGTCGTGGGATATTGCACGCCTTTTGGATGGATGGGTTGATGGCCCCGGCTACAGATATACTATTAGCAATGAGTACAAACCGAACATAGGACACATGCTGCTGGTTAAAACGAACGTATCAAGACCCTCCAGTAAGTTGATTGCTCTATACAGTTCCACGGTATATTCTCTATTCCCTTTTAGCTTGAATAATTGAACTAGGCTAATTGTCAAGTTCACTTTCTACAGATGGTTCATTCGCGGAAGAATTGTACTCAGGAGTGGAGTTGAACAGTGAAGGACTAAAAGCTGCTTTATTGCTCTCCTGTGAGGATAAAATTACTGAAGTCATGTGCTTCGCTTTAAAGAGTATCATAGAGAGATTTCAGGACCATGGAGAGCGTCAAGCAGAGTTAGATCGTTTGACAGACAGTCTGAAGGAGAGTTTCAATTACCGTAGAACGGTATTGCACTACGCTACCGATCAGCCACACAGCGGAGAACATGCAGAGTGCGTTGCAGAATTAGTTCTAAGAAATTTTGAATATGGGAAAGAGCTGATAAAAGATGTTGATAAATACGGCAGGACTGCCCTTCATTTTGCAGCTCTCCATGGCCACATCGACCTCTGCACTTTTCTAATGAACGAGTGCGGGTTGAAAGCTGATGCGAAGGACCGAAATGGTGAAAACATACTGCACTTCGTTGTAAACAGCAATGAAATAGATGGAGTAGAGAGATTGTTGGAAATGGAAGAGGTGAGGAGTCTAATTGTTTCGCAGGACGCCAAGGGTAAGACACCGTTGCATAAAGCAGCTGCCAAGGGAAATACAGATATTATCTACATTCTAAAATGCCAACTTGAAGGAAGCTTTGAAGAATATATTCGTCGGGCGGATTTGTTTGGGCAAACTGCGCTTCACGAAGCGGCAAGTGGAGGTCACCAAGAAGCAGTTGAGCACTTATTGAGCCTAGGATCGAGGCCTCTCCTAGAACGCAACTCTGAAGGCAAAACTGCACTGCAATATTGTGTGCAGCTGGCAGACAAACAGGCGGCAATACAGATGGCTTCGATACTGCTGCAACACTACAAGTCTGATGAAGAGAGATCACTTCTGCTGTGGGCATCGGCTACTGGTGTCGGTACAGCAGAACAAAGTGCAGAATCCTCACCAGATGTTCAAAGATTTCTCAAGCGACAAAGAGAAAATGAAAGCAGGGCGGGAAGCTCAAGAGACTTGCTGCTTAGCGCGGTTACACTGGGATATGACAAATTGGCATGGGAGCTTATCAATAGAGGTGCCAATGCTACTCAATTAGACAACTTCTCCAAGGCCGAATTGCCACATGCTCATCAAAAGCGCGTCCAGAAGTGTATGCTTTCTTCACAGCCTTTTCTTCTCGACCCGTGCATCGATTCTTTAATTTTTTTGGTAGATTTCCTGTTTCCTATAGTTTAGTATTACAAATTCTTTCACGAAAATATGAATTTGCCTATTGACAAACTATTAATTAATTGATAATGAAGTACTAAAGTATGACTCCAAATTCCTCAACACGGTCATTATAAAGCCGGGTGTGGTTGAGAAAATCATATTAAATATTTTCAGGTTTTCAAGAATGTTGGTTTAAACAACTTCGATTAAATTTTGATTTGTTCAGGTGTTTTATTTTAAATTATACTAATAGATGGGTCTTTTTATAGAAGTTAGTGTGATTTTAGATGAGTCACTTGAACAAGTCAAAATTTAGAATGCATAATTTAAAACTGATTATCTAAGAATAGACTTCTAGAAGTTAAAACATTTGCTATACTCCGTGAAATCCATAGACTTTCTCTATCCTCCTAAGTACTAGTACTCATATGATAGTCTCACGAGGAGATTTTGTTAACAAGAATGACTACAATTGAGTCAAAGAAAGAAGTTAGATTGTTGTAACAATGCAAAAACTTATTCTGAACACAATTGAGACTCTTACACCTTTATATCTTATTTCTGTTATATATGTAATTTAGTCTATTTTGAATGGATTTCCTTTCTTTGTCTAATTTTCAACAAAGGGTTTTTTATCATTGTCAATCTACTTAAATGTGGTAGACTGCACTGAAACACATGAGGACTTCTTTTTCTTCTATTAATTTTAATTATTTTTTATGACTAAACCCTTTAATTATTTGTTCCTCTATGTTTTTTAATCATCAACTTTTTTAATGTTGACTTATATGTTGTTCCTTAGAAATGATCCTACATTTTTTACTATGCATAATTTATGTTAATTTAAATGAAACTATGAGTTAATAAATTAAATTAATAATTCAATTTTGGATCACACATTTCTACTTATACATCTTTTGACACCAAAAAAAAATTAAGATCTCACTAAGTGAAGTAGAACTCCCCTATTGGGTTCTTTGATACCATTGGACTCTTTGTAGCCTTGAATTTCTGGACCAACTTATAATTATTTTTATTTCATTTTTCTATTAGACTTTTATTAGCAATTCAATACTAAATGAAATATGACTTCCATATAGTTCTTTTTAAATGATGTTATCTATACACTATCTTCTTAATTCTTTTGTTACATACCCTGGTGAACGGTTTTCTCAAGCAGGGAAAAGCTTTCCCTCCTGAATTCAGTGTATCAACTCTCTAACATCTACGCAAGTGGCATCTAATCGTAGCGCGATGCTGATATAAACAGTTGCTCTCTCGAACCAGACTCTGATATCAAAAGTCTTAAAGATCAAGATTAAGAAAATTGAAAATTGAAAACATAAAACAAGGAAGCGACCTATTCTAGTGCGTCTCCAAATAGATGCAAATATATTCACAAAAAGCAGATCTACTCCTGCATTAGCATTCATTGCATGCACGATTTTAGCTTATCTGGAGCAAAACAAAAATTTATAAATCTTATCATATCTTTTTATCTGCGAGGTAGGTCATTCGGCACTACGATGAATTTACACTAATGGTGTACTTTGAAACGTGACAGTTCTTAAGCGTGTAGAGAAAATGCCGGAAGGAGGCCGAGATCAGCCAACCATTCACGACAGCCTTGGTATGTAACCATAGATTTCGCTTATCTAACAAATGCATCTATACAGAACTTCCTGGTAATTTTTCCTTCCTCTATTTTATCGCTAGTTGAAAAAATAGATCTAGAGGAAATAGGAAATGAGCTTATGCAACAAATTCATCATTACACGATTGCCTAAAGTCTTCAGGGCGGAATGTAAAGAAGAAGCGGTTCAACCAGGTGTCACCTAAACAAATGAGTGCAATGCCATATGTATATGCGCAAGCATGTCTCATCTAAACAAACAATTTTGATACTCTTGATACAAAATTTTTTAGAACTTATACCTTGTCATTTAATATGACTTGCAATGGACCAGGAAGAAGGGCTTTTGCAGAAGGCCTGGCTGCCCTTTTTTTAAATCCATATGTTAAATCACCCGTGACAGTGGGCATCTCGGGTGACTGGGGAATGGGAAAGTCCAGTTTAATGTTGCAGGTACTTTTTAAATCCTCTGTTCAAAGTGATTTCATATATATTTTCACGGTGCAATTTTGATGAAAATCTGAATCATTGACGATTTACACAATGACAGACGGAAATGATTTTGCTGCAAGCAGCAGCTCAACTAGCGTTTCCAAATATTCTACCATTTGAGGATTTTCCTGGGTCCAAGCAGTTCGAGCTAACACCGAAAGGTCGAGAAATATACAAAAAAGTTAAGAATGGAGTGAAAGATTTATTGCCAGCGTCTGAAATAGCAAATGTAAGTATATGTTTATAAAGCAGTACATTAATTGAACTCTGGTGAATTTACGCTAATAGAACCTTAAACATCATGAATCCCCTAAAGTTTCATACCCTCTTCATCAGATTGATGATCCACTAGTATATTTCCTCGACAACTATCAAGACAAATACTCTCAAGTTTATAAATCATTAGTTCTCATGGACCGCGGTGAGATGGTGAGTTTTTTCCGTATATATTGTGGCTTTGTGGGTTTTCCAAGTTCTCTACGAAATTCAAGCCTTATTGTTCGGTATGTTTCAGTTTCGCTTGAAGGACAAAACATCAGATTCAAGTAGCAGCCTGGGCAAGATTCCTACCGTTTTGACCGTTCGCTATAACGCGTGGCATTACCAAAATGAGTTAGAAGCATTGGCAGGCTTGGCTGTTACAATAACAAAGGCAATGGAAGAAACAATGACCAAGTCCCAGAGACTGAGGTCCTGCTGGAGATACACTTGGAAAGAACGTAGAGGCGAAATGCTTTTCCAATTTATTTTGCCGTGCCTCCTTGCTCTTTTTCTTTCAGGTTGGCTCACTTGTGCGGTTTGGATGTTCTTAAGCATATGGAAGCGCAGCGAACTGCAAGACTTAAAATATGGATCCATACCTGTAGCTCTAGTTGTACCTTTTTGGACCGTAATGAAACAGTTGTACTCAGTTTTTAAACCTGTTAGTGTTCAAATTATGGGATATGTTCGCCTACCTGACTATAGCACAAATCTGGGTTATCAGCATCAAGTGATATCTGACATCAACTTTTTGAAAAAACAAATTCGGGAAAAGCCGTCTTTGTTTTGGAAATTTTTTGCTGGCAATTGGTTATGGAGAATGTACGGGCTCTATCTTGACACTGTAGAAGGTACGTCCATTCCAAAGAGAGCTCCTCCTTCCAAAGACGATACCCGCATAATTGTCTTTGTTGACGATTTGGATAGATGCCAGGAAACCGTAATTTTACAGGTATTTTTCATTGAATCAGTTTAATTCTTTAAGCATTTAATATGGCGGTAAACGATGCTATACACCATTCAAATGATTAAGCTTTTGGCAAAATGGCATAAGCAGATACTCTCTGCAGTTAATTTGGTCTTAGCGGTTTGTGAGATCAACGTTATTCTTGGAATGGACAAGAAAATGATCGCAAGAGCAATAGCACATAGATACCAACACCAATACCAAGACAAAATTATGGTTGATCCAGTGGATTTGGCGGAGAAATATTTAAGCAAAATAGTTCAGCTGCCCTTGGCCTTACCAGATTCTGGCAATGATGAAAGAATACAGTTTCTAAATCAGCAGCTGGGAGAGGAGTTCATGGAAGGAAGCGACGATGAAACAAAGGAGAACTCACAAGTAGAGTATCTAAATAAGCAGCTGGGAGAGGACTTCAAGGAAAGTGGCGACGACGAAACCGAGGAGAGCTCACAAATACAGTTTCTAAATCTCGGAGAGTACTTGACGGAAAGTGGCGACGACGTAACAGAGGAGAGCTCGCGGAATTTAGCAGGTTCCGAAGAACTACAATGCATTCCATAGATGACAATATTATTTCATTTCAATTGTGTTACTTTATAAAATGGAAACATTTTCTGATTGATGCAGGTGCTCAATGGAGCGATACAGAAAGCCTTTCGCAAATGAGCCCAGAGTCTTTATCAGGTTCCCAAAATACAGTCTATCTCTTCAATGCAAATCCTTTCATTTCAATTTTTTTACTTAAATAAACGAAACACCTCCTGTTTAATGGAGATTCTGAACCCAGTGATATAGAAAACCCCCAAGAAAACCTTCCACAAAGTGATCCACTAGAACCTTTATCAGGTTCTCAAATTACAATTTATCTCTTAGATTACAAGACCATTTTATTTCAATTATTCTTTCTAAATGAAAACATTTTCTGATTGATGCAGACGCTGATATCAATGATCATGTAGAAAATCCTCAAGAAAAACTTCCACAAAGCAGCCCAGAACCCTTACCAGGTTCTGAAATTACAGTCTATCTTTTGCATGGCAACGCCATTTCATTTGAGTTTTTTTTGAAAGGAAAACATTTTCTGATTGATACAGATGGTCAACCCAATGATGTACAAAATTCTCCCTAAAGTCTTCTACAAAACCATCCACAAAGTGGCCAAGAGAACCGGCCAACAAGTTATCAAATACATAAGTATTTCGGAGCATTGAGGTTAATTTTCCAATTACTCAAATGTTTCAGAGCATTGAAGAGTAGGATTTGCGGATGGAATTATTCAGGTATTGCTGTTTGAAACACTTTCTCAAAGAGCTTCACATCATAATTACAAATATATCGATGTTATTAAAATAATTATAGAGGGGTTTCGGCATTTCACCAGGCCCGGATATAAGAAGCTCGAAACTCAAAAGCGTGCCAATCAATAGCCAATTGATACTTCCAAGCTACACAGATGAAGAGCGGAAAGCATTGGTTTTCTTGAGCACTCAAGCAAGCGATGGTCCACAACTTCCTCGTGAATGGAAAAGATTCCTCACATACCATCGTCTAGCGTGGAACATCCTTTTCCGATTCAAGCAAGTTAAACACTTGCCAGGATGGCAGGTCCAGCTTCTAGTATGGATATTCTGTTGTTGGCAATGGAAAGACAATATCAACCATATCATAAAGGTAGTATAGTTGTATTCTTCTTCACGTTTGAGCTTTATGGAATTTTAACTCTTTGAGTTCTCCTTATATGCCTCTTGTATCTTGCAGAAGTGGAAGGGGCTTGTGACTATAAAGGGTGGCACTGTAAATGACGAGGACCCCTCACTCAAAATTATTGTTGAGCATTACCTTGATAAATTTAAGGAATCAGCTGTGGAAAAGGATAAATGGCAGCTACTAATTACGACTTTGGATGAATATGATGTTCCCATGGAGAGTATTCAATCTTTTCAAAAGTTTCGTTTACACTGTGAAATTGGATATCTCCTTCCACCTCCTGCAAATGCCATACAGCCAATGAGCAGCACCTCAGCCTCCGAATCTCTCTAATAAGGCCCTAATTTTGGTTTAGACAAGCAAATTAGAGATATTAGAGACATGCAATTTTATTAGTGTAAGTCTCGAAGTACGAACTTGTCAATTTCATTTTCTATAGACAGTCTCTATTTTAATCAAATAAAAAAAATGTGTGAGAATACATTCACCATTATATTAGATAGGGACATGCAAACAATCAATCGGAAAAAACTAAACAATCTACTTTGAAAAACTTGAACTTAAAAAGATGGTTTCATTTCTCATTAGTATATTTATACAAATGTTCTTCCATAAAAAAATTCAATATTCTTGTATAAATACTAGATAATATGGAATCCGTGTCTTATAAGTGCTGTTGTTATTATTAACTTTGGATGTCTAGTATATTGTTTTTTCTAAATCTTATGCTTGTCACTATTAACATCATCACATTGCTAGTTATATGGTAGTGCTAACAATATCATCTTAGAAGTTATTTTGAAATTTAATTGTCAATCTCTTTTCAAGAAATGACACAGATATTAAAATCATAAAAAAATAGTGTCTATTAACAAAATTCTAATGTATGAGCTTTTTCATTTTTATTTCTTTATAAATATCATCAAATTTTAATACCATTTCTAAAGTTAATTTTTTTAATTGTGAACATGTGAACATGTGTTTATAGTCAAAGAAGTCTTACATGTTTGTTTGATTATTCATAGGAAAAAATTAAGAAACATATTTTATAATTGAATGTCACTCTCTTATCTTGACATCAAAGTTCTTATTTATGATAAAAATCTTATATTTGATATTTGTTTCAATGTTATAAATTTAATTCATAAAAAAATAAATCAAATATTTTTTCGTCAAGTATATATTTTAATACAAAGATCAAATAATCATAAGATATATGGAAAGAAACATAATGTAGCAATGATAATCTCTATACTACAATGATAGCATTTTCTCCAAAAGTGATATCTTATTTCAATTATGATAGGGTTATATTTTTATAAATTGTGTGTAGTGTATTGTAATACAACTCAACCTAACTTTATAGTATATACAAAAAAATCTCCACTTAACACTTAACACATAATCAATAATTATTTTAATAATATTTAGAAAGCACAATAGTAAAATAGTGATATTAAAAAAATTATTAGAAATATAATTTTGAGTCACAATACTTAGAAAAGACTATAATAAAATAATGATAGTAAAATCTATACATTTTAAGAAAAAACTAGTTAGGTTGATAGATTCTTTTTTATTATCATGCAATGATAAGATGAAATTGTATCTCGTGAAAAATGAATTGATACATGTTGTGAAGAAAAAAACACTTTCCTTACACTAATTTAATCTAATCCAATCAAATTTATATATCTTAGAATAAAATTAATGTAATAACAACCCTTCAATTATTACTTTCTTTTAAAATAACTAACTAAACTAACCATCTTCTTTAAACTAGAAGTAACAAGTTTATAGATTTTCTATCCATTGTCATGGTCATAAATTTATGTAACAATTTGGCTCCTCACTCTAGAATGTGTTAAGTACCCAATGCCAAATTCATGTAGACCTTGATCTAATGCAATGTCTTAAGTGAAAATGTTTCAGTGTAATCAATACATTCCTGTTGAGTGTATGCTTTGGCTACCAATCTTGCCATATGCTTATCAATGCTTCCAACATATTTATACTTTGTTTTATAAACCCATCTTGTACCAAAAATTTCCTTACTAGGAGGTAGTTGAACCAAATCCCATGTATCATTCCTTTCAATTATTTTTATCTCACTATGCATTACTTCAACCCACTCTTCTTTTTCTTGAGTTTGTCCAAATGTTTGTGGTTCATTACTTTCCATGATTTGAGTCATCAAAGCATAGTTCAATTTTGTTTGTGATCTTGTTGTCATTTTCTCAAAATTTGAATCCAACATAAGAGTTGATGGATGATTCTTTTTGTCTTTCTTTGATATTTTTGATACTTTCTTGCTCATGTACTAGAAGACTCAGGTTCATTTTCTTCTTCTTCTCCTTCTTCAACTTCATTAATCAATATCTCTTTTCCCTTTGTTTCATTTCGCTTCCTATATTTTGTTGCTTCATTGAATACCACATCTCTACTTATAATAAGATTCTTTCATATTGGGTCATATAGTCTATATGCTTTAATTTATGATCCATACCCAATACAAATACATTTTAGGCCTTTATCGTCTAACTTAGATATTTTTTATTTTGGTATGTCTACATAAGAAACACAACCAAATACTCTTAACTGATTAACAGTTGGCTTAATCACAGACCATACTTGCTCAAGATTCATTCCTTTAACTGCTTTTGTAGGACTTCTATTTAGAAGATACACTGTTGTGAATAATTCCTTTTCCCAATAACTTTTATCCAAATTATTCTCTTTCATCATACTCGTTTCCATTTCAACAATTTTCCTATTCTTCCTCTCAACAACTCCATTTTTTTGTGGAGTGTAGGAAGTAGTGAACTCTCTCTTGATTCCATGATTTTTAAAAAAATCTAGAAACTGATTCGATTTGTACTCACCTCCATTGTTTGACCTTATCACTCTGATGTACTTACCACTTTTTTTTTCAACTAACTTCTTGAATTCTACAAACTTGTCAAACACTTATGATTTTGTAGACAAACAATATACCCAAGTTTTTCTTGAGTAATCATCAATGAAGGTTAGAAAATACTTAGATTTATTCAAAGAAGATGTTTCCATAAGACCACACAAATCTATATGGATTATCTCAGGTGATACTTAGCTCTATTATATTTGATAATTAGAATGCTAACCTTGTGTTGTTTACCAATAACACATTCTTCATACACTTGTTTTGTATTTTCAATGAAAGATAGACCTTCAACCATTTTAAATCTCTTGAGTAAGATTAACCTACTAAAACTGAGGTGACCATATCTTTGGTGCCAAATTTTACTTTCATTCATTTCACTAGACTTCAATTCTTGGTTTCCATGAGTGAAATGAAGAGGAAACATCCTATCACATGTCATCCTTTCTCTTACAACAATTGCATTCCTTTTTAACTTGTCTCTTATTATGTAGTCATTCTCATCAAAATTCACTTGATAATTGTTTTTTGAATTTATCCAATGGAAAAATAAATCTTTTTTAGTGCTAGAACCAATAGTGTTTCATTGATATGTTTAACTTCACCATATTCTATTGTAAATACAATTTCAACTTTATCGTTGCTTCCATGAGATTAGCTATCTCCTAGTACTACTATACTTTGATGCTTTTCATCCAAACTGATAAATAAATTCTCATTAGATGTCATATGTGAAGAAAATCTAGAATCAATATAACATACATTAATTTCACTAGTATTTGCATTAAAGCAAGAAATAATCAAATTTTCTTTATTTTCAAAAATACTATGAGCATTTATTTTTCTTGTTTCACCTTGTTTAATCTAGCATTTTGATGCATAGTGTCCAAACTTATTGTAATGAAAGCATTGGACATTATTTTTATCATAGTCTCCCCCATTATTTCTACCTCTTCCTCTTCCAACACCTTTGAATTTGCTACTTCTTCCTCTAAAATTACTAGATTTACCTTTGTATTTACCTTCATTATGATTTCTAAAGAATGTGTTTATTTTTCTTCTTCTATTTGCTTTAGAGAAAAAATATTTCTCTAAGCTATCTTCATTACTTTTCATTCTTTCTTCAGTAGTTAACAAAATTCCACTTAGTTCATCTATTTGCATACTTGTGAGATCCTTATAAATCTCAACTGTAGAAACCACACCATCAAATTTAGGAATCAAACTTAGAAATTTTTTGGTTGCATGATTTTCATCTACATCTTCCCCTAAAACTCTCATTTGACTTACTAGACCTTCTAATTGTGTTAGAAATTCATTCATAGATTCACTAGTAGTCATCTTTACATTTTCAAAAAAAATCCTCATTATTTGTAATTTGGCAATTTGTGCACCTTGATATGCATTATTCAATATTTTCTCATGCTTCATGGGAATTAATAACAACACTTATCCTAGGAGTAATTTCTTGATTAATTGCACCTTGAATTAGAAATAGAGCCTCATTATCTTTCTCAATATTAGCTAAATATACTCCCTTTTTTGTTGATCATTTAATGCATTAAATGCAGTTGTATCTAGTCTTGCATACATTACTTGTACAATTTCCCACAAATATTTTGATTTGAGTAGGGTTTGCATTCTAGTACACCAATATGTAAATTTTTCTCCTTTGAATACATGAATTAGCATGTTAGACAACATTTCCTATCATATTTTCCATAAGAGAATGTGCACAATGATGCTAAAGTTCAACACAAGTTCTAGAGAGATCTTTGCAAATAGATACTCCCCCTTTTTCCTTTCAAATAGGAGCCACAAACAAAAAAAAAATTATATTAAATTGATTTTTCAAGATTAGGTGTCAGTTACAACCGATAATGCACTTAATGACACAATATTTATTTAACACTCTCAAAAGATTTATTTTCAAAAAATAATTATCACTTTGAAAATAACATTTGACAGATTATGGAATCTTTCCTGGGTCTTTCCTTTGCTCATTGAAGAATTCTTCATTCAATGGAAAGCGCCGACAAGGAACCCTTTACTTCGGTCTTTTTGGGAGCTATCTTTCCCTCATATTGCATGGGGCATCTGGAAAGAACGCAACAATAGAATTTTTAGGGACAAAGAAGCCCGTGTGGATCAGGTCTTTGATAATATTGTTAGATATCTAAAGGAAAATCTTAGTGCCGTGGCCCAGAAGGATAGGAAAATCCCGAATGCTGAGTTTTTGAACTATGATCTTAGTATTGGTAAGGATTGGAACATATTCCCCATTCTGTCTAGTTTTACTATGAAGGTTAAAAAGGACAGAGAGGGAGTTTGCTGGACTTTTCCACCCAAGGGGTGGATCAAAGCTAACTTTGATGGTCCAGCTAAAGGTAATCCGGGGGTGGCGGGCTGTGGTGGAGTTATAAGGGATTCCTATGGAAATTTCATGGGTGCGACGGCCTCTCCCCTTGGCTCTCAAACTAATCATCTCGCGGAGGTGGCCGATGCCTATCATATTATAAATTTAGCCCAAAGTCTCAATATAAAAAATTTATGGCTGGAAGGAGACTCCAAAAACATAATTGACTGCCTCCGTGGCAAGTCTCCTCCCTCGTGGACCATCAAATCTTGGATTGATGAAGCTAAAATGAAATTGGATAGGTTTGAAAAAGTTAAAATAACACATGCCTATAGAGAAGCCAATGCTGTTGCGGATTTTTTCGCTAATGAGGGAGTCAAGCGTAAAGATTTGTGTACTTGGCTTAATAATAGTGATCTAAATGTTGAAGTTTGTGCCCTATTAAACTATGATAAATCACATGGTAAGGCATCGTGTTATCCCTTTAATGAGGACAGGTCGGATATCTCACATCACAATCATTAGATTGTATGGGATCGAGCCCGGTGGAGTAAGTAGTAAGTTTTCCCCGCACGCTTTGTGGGTGCTTAGATTTGGCGGGGGCAATTGTAGAAAGGATTGTGTTTGGCTTTTCCTCTTTGTGTCGGCAAAAATGGGTAGGGACAGAAAGCAAACTGAGCCAGACAACTACGAAATCCATATGAAAAATGCAAAGGCCTGGAACAAGATAAAAAGCGGAGGTCTATTACCTTTTCTGGAGAAGCTTCATGGTTCTAACCTGGAGGCAACGAATCTCTTTGCCAATAATTGGCATGATGGCAACTTGACTCTGTTTGGCAAGAATGTGGAGCTCAACGAGGATTTAATTGCCAAAGTTACGGGATTACCCATGGATGGTAAGAAATTTTTCAGGGACAGGGCTTACTCTGATGAAGCTGTTATAAGATTCCCTAAAAATGACATGGAAAAGCAAAACCTGGTTAAAATCGCAAACAACTATTTTGATGTTGACTCCATTAAATCTATATGGAGAAAGGTCCTTCGTGCCATTATGGAATATATCACAGTTGATGGACACTTCACAAAAGTCTACGGGTACCACTTCGCCCTCCTCAACCATTTCCGCCATAAGGTTAAGGTTTCTATCCCTTACTATCTCTTATGCTCTCTAAAGAAAAGTTTGGAGGACAACAAAAAGAATCTCAAAAGATTCCCTATCCTTCATACTGGTTTAATTAGGCTTATTATAGATTATCTGCATGAGCATACCCCTACTATCTCAAAAACCAACCCTGATGTTGATAGTGAGGATACTGAGCCCAGTGGCTCGGATTATATGCCTAACCCTAGACCTGAACCAAAAGACCCTAGTCTGCATGCTAGACCTTCCAGGAACCCGGGTAAAATCTAGGGTGCGCTTGAGCCCTTCTGTCTTCATCCTAAGAACAACCCTACTGGTAAGTCCACCCAGGCTAAAAGCCTTGTATCTTACTCTGAAGAGTCCTCTGAGCCGGAGGAAGCCGCAACCAATACTTCTGAGCACTGTGTGGGCCCTGCTCTTGACTTATAGAATGCCGAAAACTCCCCTGTTAATACTGGTAAAGAGCCATCCCTAGATTTTCTTTATATGGCTAAAACCAATTCCGAATCCCACTCTAAAATCTTGGACTGGACTTTCTTAGAAATTAATGAGCTTAAAATTAAAAACTGGGCTTTGCAAAGCAAAATTGAGGAAATGGGAGTTAAGATTGCGGATTTGGGTAATAAAGATGCGGTGCACAACAACAGGATTATTGATAATGATGTTGAGGGCTTAAGGATTAACATCAGAACCATTGCAGAACAGAACAACAGAATAGCAAGACACAATGCTATAATAATCAATGCAATGATCGAAAAACTTGAAAAAGCCCAGCAGGGTTCCTTGGTAGTTGATCTTGAAGACACTGAAGATAAAAGCCAGGATACAGGTGGAGGTATTTCTAGAAGAACCCACGCTAATTTGAAGCGAAAGGCCCCCTTAACCCCGAAAATGGTGCAAACTTTCAAAAAGGGGGTTATTGATATGCAGGCTTTGGAGGTAGAGATTGAGACTGTCCTTCGGTCTCTGAAGTAATCTTGTGTTCTTCTGTTGTCTTTTTCTTTCTGACCCTCCTCGTCTTTTTTGTTTGTTTGCTGCTGTTTTTTGTTGGGTAGTTGTATTTTTTTGGTGGACCAATGGTGGTCTTTTTTCTATCTTGTAAACTTTGTGGTTTCGGGTCCCTATAAAACCCGTTTTACCCTTTTATCAAAAACATTTGACAAGCTTATGTTTTTTTTTAAAACTTAGGATTTTTATTTATTTAAAACAAAAAAAGGAGATATGAATTTCACGTACACCTCATAGAAACTCTTAAAACTTTAATATTAAAGAATTAAAAAGTTAGGCTTTGAATATTTGCATGGATTTTTAAGAGAAGAGAGTTTAATTTCACCAACAAATCTATTTTCCATAGTTTGCACGCCTCCTTAGTAAAACTTCTTCCAACCTATAGACCACAAAATAAATACAACAATTTCTTTTTATTTGCAACATTTCCTTTGGTTGGTTTGCACCTCCTATCTTGGCAGCTCTTGTTGGGTAGCTTACTTCAGTGGGTCCTCTTGAATGAATTATTTTGGTAGATTCAAATTGAAATCCAACCCTCAAGCACAACTTGAATGGGCCAACAATAGGTTGTCAATAATTATTTGCTCTACATGAGGGATCTGAAGCTTGATTTTACAAACAAGTTCTTCCTCAGTAGATTGTTATCATTTCCTCTATTCACAAAAGGAGAGGTATTCTGCCACTATAGCATATTGTTGGCACATGGATTAAGAGATTGGCTTGTAGGTATTATCATTCATGGAAACCCAAGTCACACAACTCAAGTCTTCCATCCGATAGGGAAATTTTGGCCCCTACCTATAAAACAGAGTAAAGGTCAGGGCATCTGATTAAAGGCACAAATGTTGATCCAAACACCCCACTAGATAGATATTTTGGGTTGTGGATCTCTGAGGAAGGTTTTTTATGGCTTGTAGTATCATGGTACTGATGCACACTCATTGGTAAGTGATCTATAAGATAAGATGCAGTAATTTATTGATTATCTATTCTAGAAGGCCAACTCGACAAAGATGGAAATCACAGATGTATAAGATAGAATTAATTAGTAGTCTTTGTGTTGGATTAAGTTTTATTTGGGTCCTCTCTTTGTCTTAACTAACTTTGGAGGATGCATATAAATATTTAGTGGTGGATTTGGCCAACAAGATAAAAGTAACTTAATATTTTGCAAGTCGACTGTTGGATGAATAAGTATTTGATCGTGGATATATGTAAGTGGTTGTTTTTACCATTTAAAAATGTAGGATGATGTGTGAAGAAAAAGGTGTGTGTGCAGTAGTGTGAATTATGATATCCAATAGTACATTTGTGCGAATTTGATCATAAGTGTTCTGAAGAGTAGAGAAGAGAAGAATAGGGTTGAGTAATGTACAAAATTAGAAAGAAAATCCAAAATAAGATCTATGAGCTTCACCTGAACTGTTACCTAGGATGATTAGGTTCTATTATCTAAGTTCAACCGTCAGATGGTTGTAATTTGAATTTTGTAGGATAGTAAGTCTTTCTCCTTGAGCAGTGAGCTCTAGGCAGTGCACCTAAATGTAGGTGCATTGATTGTTGTAAACAATTATATTTGAGTACTTAAACTATCAATTAACCTCCACCATGGTTTTTCCACTAATAGGGTTTCCATGCAAAAATATGCGTGTCATGGTGTTTTATATGTTTTCTTTGAATGAATACATCTTTTCTTTACTATGATGGTGAAATGGTTTCATGCTTTGGATGAATGGAGTTATAATAATTGTTGAACATTGATTCACCCCCTCTCAATGTTCCCTTTAGTCCAAAAATTAGTATAAGAGAGAGTTCCTCTAAATAAGTTTCATAACTTGAGGTGGATATTGGAATGTGATGCACTCTAGTAGTCGTCAACAATAGCATATGGTGGCTCTTGATGATCTTGATTAGTCTAAAGCAGAAGTTCAAGAACTGAAAGAAAATATTAGAGATGCTAAGAAATTCATTCAATCATTGAAAGAAAGGGTAAAAATAAAAGATCTTTGTGATTAGATACAATAGAGGGAGAATGAATACATAGATGATGCTCACTTGAATCAAACTTTGAAGGAGATAACTAAAGAATGTGAAAATCTTGCTAGAGACAATAAAAACCTAAAGCATGAGATGAAATCTATGATGATGAAGATGACTAAAGAGATAGAAGAAAGGAAGAAAAATGAGTAAAACCTTGCTCAAAACCTGAAAGAGAAATCTGATGAATGCAGTAGTATCAATGGAGAATTCATTCAACTAGAAAGTGAATTACAAAGAACCCAAAAAAATGAAGAAGAAATTGTTAGGATGATTACTACTCTTAGGAATGATCTTGTAATTGAAAATGAATATAATAAAAGTTTAATATTATTTTAGTAAATCTTGACAAGCTAACTCAAGGACAAAAGAGTGGAAATGATAAGAGACGTCCTGGTTATGAAAAGGGAGAAAATTCTAGATCAGGACAAAAAAATTTCAAACAAAACAAAACTGGAAGATTTCTGGTAAGACAACCTAATGCACAAAATTTCAATGTATATTGTTTTTCCTACAATAAGTTAGGTCATATGGCTACCTAGTGTGGAAGTAATTTGAGGTAAAAAAGTTCATGAATTTTTGGTCAATGTTTCAATTGCTAAAAGCCTGGTCATAAATCAATTCAATGTAGAAATATGTCAAGTCACTTTCTTGACAAAATAAATGTTGAATTTTATACATGTGGGAAGTTTGGGAATATTTGTAATCAATGTAGATCTAGAATAATTCATTGGAATGATTGGTAAGGACAAGGAAACATTGTATTCTATAAGTGCAACAAGTATGGTCATATTGCAAGATTATGTAGAAACAAGAACACAGACATAAGAGGTCCAGTACATAGAGATAGAGATACAGAGAAAAATGATAAAGGGATAAAAAAGGAAACTTTGGATGAAATTAGAGATCAAATGAAGAGAAAATGGGTAAGGAAAAATGATTCTAATGTTGGAAATGGTTCGGTACTAGAACCTTCTTCCAGTAATTCCTCCGGTAATTAATTTCAGGTCATTGGCCTTGGGGGAGTTTTACAAGAAGAAATTTCCTCCCATGTCTATGGATGGTACCAAAATGTAGAGAATAGTCATGGACGTGAACTCATAGTCTACAAAAGTTTTGGATGATTTTAGCAAAGGAAATTCAGCAAGTTTGTAGTTCCACAAAAGTTTTTTTTGTCGTCGTCTTAGAGAAAAAAGTCTCTAGAAAACTTAGGGTAAATTCATTTATTGCACATGTGCGATCTATAAAATTCAAGTTTGAGCCGTCATTTATCACTTTTCATTAGGGTAAGTGCACCAAGATGGTTCCCAAAAAGGGGACTTAAGTGGACAGCTTTTTCTGAAATCAGGAAATATTGACCTTGGATGTGAAATTGAGGATACTTACACTCAAAATTTTGAGATGGAACAAAAAGAAGGATTCAAGTTCTCTGAGTCTACTTTCTAAACTACTAATTTATTTTGAAAATGGTTGAGATTAAGGGGTTCAAATGAGGGACGTACACAAATTGGTGTTGTTTTTGTTAGAAAAACATAGCATAGCAACTCTTGTACGACCCTCGTACGGTGAAATTTTTTTTAGTATTTTTAAAATCACAATATTCAGAAGTTAGTTAATATTATGTAGTTGATGCACGATTTTTCTAATAATTTTTTAATGAATATTTAATCTTTTACTAATTTTCGAAGTGGACATTTCCTGAAAAATAGAATTTTGGCCGTGCTACCCCTACAAAATTTGGAAACTAATTGAATTTATTTTTATTTATTTTTTTAAATTTGTAGAATGGAGTCTAGTTTCTAAAAAAGTAATTTATTTGAAAAATCGATTAACGATTAATTTATAATGAAAAAATTACCAAACACTGCTTTTTGGCAAAAAAAAGACATACAAATAAAATAAATTATGGATGAAAGGCTTAATATTTTCAAAAAGTGAAAAAAAAAACATTTTTGGATAGCTAAGAGAGAACCCAACATTACCCATGTGCTTGATTTTTTTGATATTGAACCACTTGCAATCCTGACGGTGAGCACGAACTCGATTATGTGAAATATGGAAGATTTTTTATAAACACGTCTCTAGTCATTGGGAATGCCCTCCAAGCCTTTGGGTCGGTATTCCAATGCAAATACCAAGCCTAAGGCTCAGGAATTCCCAAAGCAAGATATAACGCGCTCGCGTTATATCTTAGTTTTGACGTGTTTTGCGAATGCATTTTTTGCGTTTTGTAAGTGCAATGAAAAAATGCGAGCGCATTATAACGCGCTCGCGTTTTGGTCTACATTGAATTAATTTTTTTCTCTTTTTCTTATCTCTTTCCTCTTGTTATCTTTCAGTGAAACTATATACTTTAAGTTATATTTTATGTATATACTTCTAGGATGTTTGAGAGTGGTTTCAGATCTCTAGGAGTTATAATGCAAATTCTAGTTTTTGGAAGATCTTTAAAATTTCAGACTTAGTCAAATTTCAGTAATCAGCATGTCAAATTTCAGTAATTAGGAGGTCAAATTTTTGTAGTCAACAAGTTCTATCATCTTTCTCTCTCACTCTCTCCTTCTCTCTACTCTTTATCTCTCCACTCCCTCTCTCTCTCTCTCCCTTCCTCCCTCTCTCCCCTCTCTCTCTTCTAGTTTTTGGAAGATCTCACAAATTTCAAACTTAGTCAAATTTCAATAATCAGGAGGTCAAATTTCAGTAATCAAAAAATTATATTATTTCTCTCTCTATCTCACTCATTTTTATCCCTTACACTCTAGACCTCTCTTTCACTATCTCTATCCCTTTTTCTGACTCTCTCTCTCCCTTGATCTCAAGAAATATCTCTCTGTCTCTCTCTCCTTTTCCCTCTAATTCTCTCTACCTCACTTATCTCTCCCTCTCTCCCACCTTCCCTCTCTACTTGTCTCTATCTCCCTCCCACCTCTCTCTCTCTCTACCTACCTACCTCTCCCTCCATCACGCCCTACCACTCTTTATTTCTCTCTAGCTAACCTCTCTCTCACCTCCCTCTCTCTCCCTCCATACTTCTCTCTCCCTCTCTTCTTCCCTATCTACTCTCTATCTCCCATCTCTCTTTACCTACCTCTACATCCATCAAACCTTACCACTCTCTCTAAACCTCTCTCCCTCCCTCCCTCATTCCCTCTCTACTTCTCTCTATCTCACCTCTCTCTCTACCTCTCCTTCCATATCTACTTATATTTATCTCCTCTCTCCCTCTCTCTACCTAGCTCTCCTTCAAACACTCTTTATTTATCTCTATCTCAACTCTCTCTCCCTCACTACATCTCTCTCCCTCTCTCCCTCCCTCTCTACATATATATATCCCCTCTCCCTCTCTACCTAGCTCTCCATCCATCACAACCTACCACTCTCTCTCCATTACTCTCTATCTAACCTCCCACTCTCTCCATCCATACCTCTCCCTCTCCTTCCCTCTCTACTCTCTACCTCCCTAATCCTTCTCTATGTACTTCTCCATCCATCACTCCCTAACATTCTCTCTACACCTCTCTATATTGCTTCTCTCCCTCCCTCCCTCATTCCCTCTCTAATCTCTCTCTACCTCTCCTTCCCTCTCTAATTATCGTTATCTCCCGTATACCTCTCTCTCTCTCACTAGATGTCTCCCTCCCTACCTTTTCCCTATCTACTTTCTATATCTCCTCTCCCTCCCTCTACCTCTCTCTCTAACTCTCTCTCACTCCTCCCTTACCTTCTTTCTCTCTCACACTCTCCTCTTTATCTCACCACTCTCTTTCCCTCTTTATAACTCTCCACTTCTCTATATGTCACCATTCTCTTTACATATCTTTATCTCACCTATCCCTCTTTACCTCTCCCTTCCTCCCCTCTCTCACCCACCCTCCCTCCTTCCCTCTATCTCTATCTCTCTCTACTTCTCTCTATCTCACCTATCCCTCTCTAGCTGCATATCCCTCCATCACTCCCTACCACACTCTCTCTATTGCTCTCTATCTCACCTTTCTCTCACCTCCCTCTCTCCCCCTCCATACCTCTCCTTCTACTTCCCTCTCTACTCTCTATCTCCCTAATACCTCTCTACCTACCTCTCCATCCATCACTCCCCACCACTCTCTATACCTCTCTATATCAATTATCTCCCTCCCTTATTCTCTCTCTACTTCTCTCTACCTCTTTGTATATCTCTAATTATCTTTATCTCCCTTAGCCCTCTC
>CM021105.1:109876255-109892270 GCA_007115665.2 Sequoiadendron giganteum | reverse complement strand
TACCAATTCAGTGAAATTGGCAATGTAGTCGCTTGTTTGAAAAAATGGGTCCAAGAAATGATCACCAAGAGACCCCATTTCTTAGACCCATTTTTTCAAACAGGACAAGTTAGGTTGCCAATTTCACCAAGTTGGAAAGTTAGTGGGCCCACTAGCTTGCCAATTTAGTGAAATTGGAAATGTAGTGGCCTGTTTGAAAAAATGGGTCCAAGAAATGGGGTCTCTCAATGATGTAAATCACCGAGAGACCCCATTTCTTGCACCCATTTTTTCAAACACGGCAAGTTAGGTTGCCAATTTCATCGATTTGGCAAGCTAGTGGGCCCACTAGCTTGCTAATTCGGTGAAATTGGCAATATAGTTGCCAATTTCACCCTCTCTCAGGTCTCTCTCTCTCTCCCCTAAACCCTAATCCCTATACCCTTTAAACTTAACCTTAAACCTTCAACCCAATGCCATCAAATCTATACCTAATATCCTAAACCCTAATCCCTATACCCTATAAACTTAACCTTATACCTTCAACCCTATACCTTAAGCCATAAACCCTACACTCTAAATCCTCATCCCTATACCCTATACCCTAAACCCTAAACATTATCCCTGAACCCTAAACCCTATAATTAAACACTAAATCCTACATTAAACCTTGTACCCTAAACCTTAAACCCTCAACCCTGAACCCAATACCCTCAACCCTATACCAAATATTCTAATCCCTAATCCCTACACTGTATACAGTTAACCCTACACCCCCAACCTTGAACACTATACCTCAACCCTACACGTTCAACCCTCATCCTTATACCCTATACATTCAACCTTATAACCTAAGCCTTGAACATCATCCCAAAACCCTATACTTAAACCCTAAACCCTACATTCAACCTTGTACACTAAACACTAAACCCTAAACCTCAATCTGAAACACAATACCCTCAACCCTATACCCATTATTCTAAACCCTAATCCCTATACCCTATACACTTATCCCTATACCCTCAACCCTATACCCATTATTCTAAACCCTAATCCCTATACCCAATACACTTAGCCATATACCCTCAACCTTGAACACTATCCCTCAACCCTCAAGCCTCATCTCTTTACCCTACATCCTCAACCTTATACCCTAATCCATAAACATTATCCCTCAACCCTATACTTAAACAGAAAACCCTACAATATCAAGTCTTAACCCTATACCTTATACCCTTAACCCTAAAACCTAAACCCTAATCCCTATACCCTATACACTTAACCTCATACCCTTAACCCTGAACATTATACCTCAACCCTCAACCCTTAAACTTGTACATAAATCCTAAAACCTAAACCATCAACCCTAAACCTAATATCCTCAACCCATTACCCTCAACTATATACCCAATATCCTAAACCATAATCCATATACCCTATACACTTAACCTTATACCCTCAACCCTAAACACTATCCCTCAACCCTCAACCCTCAACCCTATACCTTAAACCCTAAACCCTCATCCATCATCCCTATACCATATACCCTCAACTTTATACCTAATATCCTAAACCCTAAACCTTATTCCCTATACAATTAACCCTATAACCTCAACCCTATACCTTAAACACTAAACCTTACACTCTCAACCCTCATAGGGGGAGAGAGAAATAGGGGGAGGGAGGGATTGGGGAGAGAGAGAGAGGTTGGGAGGGAAAGAGGAGATAAAGATAAGTAGAGAGGGAAGGAGAGGTAGAGATACATGAGAGATAAAGAGTAGATAAGGAAGTATAGATGGAGGGAGAGGTATGGAGGGAGAGAGAGAGAGGTGAGATAGAGAAAAATAAAGAGAGTTTGGTAGGGAGTGATAGAGGGATATGCAGGTAGAGAGGGATAGGTGAGATAGAGAGAAGTAGATAAAGATAGAGATAGAGATAGAGGGAAGGAGGGAGGGTGGGTGAGAGAGGGGAGGAAGGGTGAGGTAAAGAGGGATATGTGAGATAAAGATAAGTAGAGAGAGAATGGTGACATATAGAAAAGGAGAGAGTTATAGAGAGGGAAAGAGAGAGTGAGAGAGAAAGAGGGTGAGGGAGGAGTGAGAGAGAGTGAGAGAGAGAGGTAGAGGGAGGGAGAGGAGAGATAGAGAGTAGATAGGGGAAAAGGTAGGGAGAGAGATATCTAGTGAGAGAGAGAGAGGGCTAGGGGAGATAAAGATAATTAGAGAAAGACAAAGAGGTAGAGAGAAGTAGAGAGAGAATAAGGGAGGGAGAGAATCGATATAGAGAGGTATAGAGAGAGTGGTGGGGAGTGATGGATGGAGAGGTAGGTAGAGAGGTATTAGGGAGATAGAGAGTAGAGAGGGAAGTAGAGGGAGAGGTATGGAGGGGGAGAGAGGAAGGTGAGACAAAGGTGAGATAGAGAGCAATAGAGAGAGTGTGGTAGGGAGTGATGGAGGGATATGCAGCTAGAGAGGGATAGGTGAGATAGAGAGAAGTAGAGAGAGATAGAGATAGAGGGAAGGAGGGAGGGTGGGTGAGAGAGGGGAGGAAGGGAGAGGTAAAGAGGGATAGGTGAGATAAAGATATGTAAAGAGAATGGTGACATATAGAGAAGTGGAGAGTTATAAAGAGGGAAAGAGAGTGGTGAGATAAAGAGGAGAGTGTGAGAGAGAAAGAAGGTAAGGGAGGAGTGAGAGAGAGTTAGAGAGAGAGGTAGAGGGAGGGAGAGGAGATATAGAAAGTAGATAGGGAAAAGGTAGGGAGGGAGACATCTAGTGAGAGAGAGAGAGGTATACGGGAGATAACGATAATTAGAGAGGGAAGGAGAGGTAGAGAGAGATTAGAGAGGGAATGAGGGAGGGAGGGAGAGAAGCAATATAGAGAGGTGTAGAGAGAATGTTAGGGAGTGATGGATGGAGAAGTAGGTAGAGAAGGATTAGGGAGGTAGAGAGTAGAGAGGGAAGGAGAGGGAGAGGTATGGATGGAGAGAGTGGGAGGTTAGATAGAGAGTAATGGAGAGAGAGTGGTAGGTTGTGATGGATGGAGAGCTAGGTAGAGAGGGAGAGGGGATATATATATGTAGAGAGGGAGGGAGAGAGGGAGAGAGATGTAGTGAGGGAGAGAGAGGTGAGATAGAGATAAATAAAGAGTGTTTGAAGGAGAGTAGGTAGAGAGAGGGAGAGAGGAGATAAATATAAGTAGATATGGAAGGAGAGGTAGAGAGAGAGGTGAGATAGAGAGAAGTAGAGAGGGAATGAGGGAGGGAGGGAGAGAGGTGTAGAGAGAGTGGTAAGGTTTGATGGATGTAGAGGTAGGTAAAGAGAGATGGGAGATAGAGAGTAGATAGGGAAGAAGAGAGGGAGAGAGAAGTATGGAGGGAGAAAGAGGGAGGTGAGAGAGAGGTTAGCTAGAGAGAGTGGTAGGGCGTGATGGAGGGAGAGGTAGGTAGGTAGAGAGAGAGAGAGGGGAGAGGAGGGAGATAGAGGCAAGTAGAGAGGGAAGGTGGGGGAGAGGGAGAGATAAGTGAGGTAGAGAGAATTAGAGGGAAAAGGAGAGAGAGAGAGAGAGAGAGAGAGAGAGAGAGTCAGAAAAAGGGATAGAGATAGTGAGAGAGAGGTCTAGAGTGTAAGGGATAAAAATGAGTGAGATAGAGAGAGAAATAATATAATTTTTTGATTACTGAAATTTGACCTCCTGATTATTGAAATTTGACTAAGTTTGAAATTTGTGAGATCTTCCAAAAACTAGAAGAGAGAGAGGGGAGAGAGGGAGGAAGGGAGAGAGAGAGAGAGGGAGTGGAGAGATAAAGAGTAGAGAGAAGGAGAGAGTGAGAGAGAAAGATGATAGAACTTGTTGACTACAAAAATTTGACCTCCTAATTACTGAAATTTGACATGCTGATTACTGAAATTTGACTAAGTCTGAAATTTTAAAGATCTTCCAAAAACTAGAATTTGCATTATAACTCCTAGAGATCTGAAACCACTCTCAAACATCCTAGAAGTATATACATAAAATATAACTTAAAGTATATAGTTTCACTGAAAGATAACAAGAGGAAAGAGATAAGAAAAAGAGAAAAAAATTAATTCAATGTAGACCAAAACGCGAGCGCGTTATAATGCGCTCGCATTTTTTCATTGCACTTACAAAACGCAAAAAATGCATTCGCAAAACACGTCAAAACTAAGATATAACGCGAGCGCGTTATATCTTGCTTTGGGAATTCCTGAGCCTTAGGCTTGGTATTTGCATTGGAATACCGACCCAAAGGCTTGGAGGGCATTCCCAATGACTAGAGACGTGTTTATAAAAAATCTTCCATATTTCACATAATCGAGTTCGTGCTCACCGTCAGGATTGCAAGTGGTTCAATATCAAAAAAATCAAGCACATGGGTAATGTTGGGTTCTCTCTTAGCTATCCAAAAATGTTTTTTTTTTCACTTTTTGAAAATATTAAGCCTTTCATCCATAATTTATTTTATTTGTATGTCTTTTTTTTGCCAAAAAGCAGTGTTTGGTAATTTTTTCATTATAAATTAATCGTTAATCGATTTTTCAAATAAATTACTTTTTTAGAAACTAGACTCCATTCTACAAATTTAAAAAAATAAATAAAAATAAATTCAATTAGTTTCCAAATTTTGTAGGGGTAGCACGGCCAAAATTCTATTTTTCAGGAAATGTCCACTTCGAAAATTAGTAAAAGATTAAATATTCATTAAAAAATTATTAGAAAAATCGTGCATCAACTACATAATATTAACTAACTTCTGAATATTGTGATTTTAAAAATACTAAAAAAAATTTCACCGTACGAGGGTCGTACAAGAGTTGCTATGCTATGTTTTTCTAACAAAAACAACACCAATTTGTGTACGTCCCTCATTTGAACCCCTTAATCTCAACCATTTTCAAAATAAATTAGTAGTTTAGAAAGTAGACTCAGAGAACTTGAATCCTTCTTTTTGTTCCATCTCAAAATTTTGAGTGTAAGTATCCTCAATTTCACATCCAAGGTCAATATTTCCTGATTTCAGAAAAAGCTGTCCACTTAAGTCCCCTTTTTGGGAACCATCTTGGTGCACTTACCCTAATGAAAAGTGATAAATGACGGCTCAAACTTGAATTTTATAGATCGCACATGTGCAATAAATGAATTTACCCTAAGTTTTCTAGAGACTTTTTTCTCTAAGACGACGACAAAAAAAACTTTTGTGGAACTACAAACTTGCTGAATTTCCTTTGCTAAAATCATCCAAAACTTTTGTAGACTATGAGTTCACGTCCATGACTATTCTCTACATTTTGGTACCATCCATAGACATGGGAGGAAATTTCTTCTTGTAAAACTCCCCCAAGGCCAATGACCTGAAATTAATTACCGGAGGAATTACTGGAAGAAGGTTCTAGTACCGAACCATTTCCAACATTAGAATCATTTTTCCTTACCCATTTTCTCTTCATTTGATCTCTAATTTCATCCAAAGTTTCCTTTTTTATCCCTTTATCATTTTTCTCTGTATCTCTATCTCTATGTACTGGACCTCTTATGTCTGTGTTCTTGTTTCTACATAATCTTGCAATATGACCATACTTGTTGCACTTATAGAATACAATGTTTCCTTGTCCTTACCAATCATTCCAATGAATTATTCTAGATCTACATTGATTACAAATATTCCCAAACTTCCCACATGTATAAAATTCAACATTTATTTTGTCAAGAAAGTGACTTGACATATTTCTACATTGAATTGATTTATGACCAGGCTTTTAGCAATTGAAACATTGACCAAAAATTCATGAACTTTTTTACCTCAAATTACTTCCACACTAGGTAGCCATATGACCTAACTTATTGTAGGAAAAACAATATACATTGAAATTTTGTGCATTAGGTTGTCTTACCAGAAATCTTCCAGTTTTGTTTTGTTTGAAATTTTTTTGTCCTGATCTAGAATTTTCTCCCTTTTCATAACCAGGACGTCTCTTATCATTTCCACTCTTTTGTCCTTGAGTTAGCTTGTCAAGATTTACTAAAATAATATTAAACTTTTATTATATTCATTTTCAATTACAAGATCATTCCTAAGAGTAGTAATCATCCTAACAATTTCTTCTTCATTTTTTTGGGTTCTTTGTAATTCACTTTCTAGTTGAATGAATTCTCCATTGATACTACTGCATTCATCAGATTTCTCTTTCAGGTTTTGAGCAAGGTTTTACTCATTTTTCTTCCTTTCTTCTATCTCTTTAGTCATCTTCATCATCATAGATTTCATCTCATGCTTTAGGTTTTTATTGTCTCTAGCAAGATTTTCACATTCTTTAGTTATCTCCTTCAAAGTTTGATTCAAGTGAGCATCATCTATGTATTCATTCTCCCTCTATTGTATCTAATCACAAAGATCTTTTATTTTTACCCTTTCTTTCAATGATTGAATGAATTTCTTAGCATCTCTAATATTTTCTTTCAGTTCTTGAACTTCTGCTTTAGACTAATCAAGATCATCAAGAGCCACCATATGCTATTGTTGACGACTACTAGAGTGCATCACATTCCAATATCCACCTCAAGTTATGAAACTTATTTAGAGGAACTCTCTCTTATACTAATTTTTGGACTAAAGGGAACATTGAGAGGGGGTGAATCAATGTTCAACAATTATTATAACTCCATTCATCCAAAGCATGAAACCATTTCACCATCATAGTAAAGAAAAGATGTATTCATTCAAAGAAAACATATAAAACACCATGACACGCATATTTTTGCATGGAAACCCTATTAGTGGAAAAACCATGGTGGAGGTTAATTGATAGTTTAAGTACTCAAATATAATTGTTTACAACAATCAATGCACCTACATTTAGGTGCACTGCCTAGAGCTCACTGCTCAAGGAGAAAGACTTACTATCCTACAAAATTCAAATTACAACCATCTGACGGTTGAACTTAGATAATAGAACCTAATCATCCTAGGTAACAGTTCAGGTGAAGCTCATAGATCTTATTTTGGATTTTCTTTCTAATTTTGTACATTACTCAACCCTATTCTTCTCTTCTCTACTCTTCAGAACACTTATGATCAAATTCGCACAAATGTACTATTGGATATCATAATTCACACTACTGCACACACACCTTTTTCTTCACACATCATCCTACATTTTTAAATGGTAAAAACAACCACTTACATATATCCACGATCAAATACTTATTCATCCAACAGTCGACTTGCAAAATATTAAGTTACTTTTATCTTGTTGGCCAAATCCACCACTAAATATTTATATGCATCCTCCAAAGTTAGTTAAGACAAAGAGAGGACCCAAATAAAACTTAATCCAACACAAAGACTACTAATTAATTCTATCTTATACATCTGTGATTTCCATCTTTGTCGAGTTGGCCTTCTAGAATAGATAATCAATAAATTACTGCATCTTATCTTATAGATCACTTACCAATGAGTGTGCATCAGTACCATGATACTACAAGCCATAAAAAACCTTCCTCAGAGATCCACAACCCAAAATATCTATCTAGTGGGGTGTTTGGATCAACATTTGTGCCTTTAATCAGATGCCCTGACCTTTACTCTGTTTTATAGGTAGGGGCCAAAATTTCCCTATCGGATGGAAGACTTGAGTTGTGTGACTTGGGTTTCCATGAATGATAATACCTACAAGCCAATCTCTTAATCCATGTGCCAACAATATGCTATAGTGGCAGAATACCTCTCCTTTTGTGAATAGAGGAAATGATAACAATCTACTGAGGAAGAACTTGTTTGTAAAATCAAGCTTCAGATCCCTCATGTAGAGCAAATAATTATTGACAACCTATTGTTGGCCCATTCAAGTTGTGCTTGAGGGTTGGATTTCAATTTGAATCTACCAAAATAATTCATTCAAGAGGACCCACTGAAGTAAGCTACCCAACAAGAGCTGCCAAGATAGGAGGTGCAAACCAACCAAAGGAAATGTTGCAAATAAAAAGAAATTGTTGTATTTATTTTGTGGTCTATAGGTTGGAAGAAGTTTTACTAAGGAGGCGTGCAAACTATGGAAAATAGATTTGTTGGTGAAATTAAACTCTCTTCTCTTAAAAATCCATGCAAATATTCAAAGCCTAACTTTTTAATTCTTTAATATTAAAGTTTTAAGAGTTTCTATGAGGTGTACGTGAAATTCATATCTCCTTTTTTTGTTTTAAATAAATAAAAATCCTAAGTTTTAAAAAAAAACATAAGCTTGTCAAATGTTTTTGATAAAAGGGTAAAACGGGTTTTATAGGGACCCGAAACCACAAAGTTTACAAGATAGAAAAAAGACCACCATTGGTCCACCAAAAAAATACAACTACCCAACAAAAAACAGCAGCAAACAAACAAAAAAGACGAGGAGGGTCAGAAAGAAAAAGACAACAGAAGAACACAAGATTACTTCAGAGACCGAAGGACAGTCTCAATCTCTACCTCCAAAGCCTGCATATCAATAACCCCCTTTTTGAAAGTTTGCACCATTTTCGGGGTTAAGGGGGCCTTTCGCTTCAAATTAGCGTGGGTTCTTCTAGAAATACCTCCACCTGTATCCTGGCTTTTATCTTCAGTGTCTTCAAGATCAACTACCAAGGAACCCTGCTGGGCTTTTTCAAGTTTTTCGATCATTGCATTGATTATTATAGCATTGTGTCTTGCTATTCTGTTGTTCTGTTCTGCAATGGTTCTGATGTTAATCCTTAAGCCCTCAACATCATTATCAATAATCCTGTTGTTGTGCACCGCATCTTTATTACCCAAATCCGCAATCTTAACTCCCATTTCCTCAATTTTGCTTTGCAAAGCCCAGTTTTTAATTTTAAGCTCATTAATTTCTAAGAAAGTCCAGTCCAAGATTTTAGAGTGGGATTCGGAATTGGTTTTAGCCATATAAAGAAAATCTAGGGATGGCTCTTTACCAGTATTAACAGGGGAGTTTTCGGCATTCTATAAGTCAAGAGCAGGGCCCACACAGTGCTCAGAAGTATTGGTTGCGGCTTCCTCCGGCTCAGAGGACTCTTCAGAGTAAGATACAAGGCTTTTAGCCTGGGTGGACTTACCAGTAGGGTTGTTCTTAGGATGAAGACAGAAGGGCTCAAGCGCACCCTAGATTTTACCCGGGTTCCTGGAAGGTCTAGCATGCAGACTAGGGTCTTTTGGTTCAGGTCTAGGGTTAGGCATATAATCCGAGCCACTGGGCTCAGTATCCTCACTATCAACATCAGGGTTGGTTTTTGAGATAGTAGGGGTATGCTCATGCAGATAATCTATAATAAGCCTAATTAAACCAGTATGAAGGATAGGGAATCTTTTGAGATTCTTTTTGTTGTCCTCCAAACTTTTCTTTAGAGAGCATAAGAGATAGTAAGGGATAGAAACCTTAACCTTATGGCGGAAATGGTTGAGGAGGGCGAAGTGGTACCCGTAGACTTTTGTGAAGTGTCCATCAACTGTGATATATTCCATAATGGCACGAAGGACCTTTCTCCATATAGATTTAATGGAGTCAACATCAAAATAGTTGTTTGCGATTTTAACCAGGTTTTGCTTTTCCATGTCATTTTTAGGGAATCTTATAACAGCTTCATCAGAGTAAGCCCTGTCCCTGAAAAATTTCTTACCATCCATGGGTAATCCCGTAACTTTGGCAATTAAATCCTCGTTGAGCTCCACATTCTTGCCAAACAGAGTCAAGTTGCCATCATGCCAATTATTGGCAAAGAGATTCGTTGCCTCCAGGTTAGAACCATGAAGCTTCTCCAGAAAAGGTAATAGACCTCCGCTTTTTATCTTGTTCCAGGCCTTTGCATTTTTCATATGGATTTCGTAGTTGTCTGGCTCAGTTTGCTTTCTGTCCCTACCCATTTTTGCCGACACAAAGAGGAAAAGCCAAACACAATCCTTTCTACAATTGCCCCCGCCAAATCTAAGCACCCACAAAGCGTGCGGGGAAAACTTACTACTTACTCCACCGGGCTCGATCCCATACAATCTAATGATTGTGATGTGAGATATCCGACCTGTCCTCATTAAAGGGATAACACGATGCCTTACCATGTGATTTATCATAGTTTAATAGGGCACAAACTTCAACATTTAGATCACTATTATTAAGCCAAGTACACAAATCTTTACGCTTGACTCCCTCATTAGCGAAAAAATCCGCAACAGCATTGGCTTCTCTATAGGCATGTGTTATTTTAACTTTTTCAAACCTATCCAATTTCATTTTAGCTTCATCAATCCAAGATTTGATGGTCCACGAGGGAGGAGACTTGCCACGGAGGCAGTCAATTATGTTTTTGGAGTCTCCTTCCAGCCATAAATTTTTTATATTGAGACTTTGGGCTAAATTTATAATATGATAGGCGCCAGCCGCCTCCACCAGATGATTAGTTTGAGAGCCAAGGGGAGAGGCTGCCGCACCCATGAAATTTCCATAGGAATCCCTTATAACTCCACCACAGCCCGCCACCCCCGGATTACCTTTAGCTGCACCATCAAAGTTAGCTTTGACCCACCCCTCAA
Organism: Sequoiadendron giganteum; assembly: GCA_007115665.2. Taxonomy (NCBI): domain Eukaryota; kingdom Viridiplantae; phylum Streptophyta; class Pinopsida; order Cupressales; family Cupressaceae; genus Sequoiadendron; species Sequoiadendron giganteum. The sequence goes on along the minus strand of CM021105.1, from coordinate 109,881,715 downwards.
GCGGAAAAGTCCAGCAAACTCCCTCTCTATCCTTTTTAACCTTCATAGTAAAACTAGACAGAATGGGGAATATGTTCCAATCCTTAGCAATACCAAGATAATAGTTCGAAAACTCAACATTCGGGATTTTCCTATCCTTTTGGGCCATGACACTGAGATTTTCCTTTAGATATCTAACAATATTATCAAAGACCTGATCCACAGGGGCTTCTTTGTCCCTAAAAATTCTATTGTTGCATTCTTTCCAGATGCCCCAAGCAATATGAGGGAAAGATAGCTCCCAAAAAGATCAAAGTAAAGGGTTCCTTGTCGGCGCTTTCCATTGAACGAAGAATTCTTCAATGAGCAAAGGAAAGACCCAAGAAAGATTCCATAATCTATTAAACTTGTCCCAAATAGAAGTAGCAAAAGAGCAATGAAGGAATAAATGATTACCTAATTCAGCATCCATCTTACAAAGACAACATCTATTGGGGATTTGAAATCCCCGTTTACATAGGTTGTCAATCATAAGCAGCTTATTTTGGAGCAAGATCCAGAAGAAGATGTTGATTTTAGGAATTAGATTACTGCATCAAGCTTTAGACCAAAAGGAAGGATGATCTAGAGAGGACGTGAACTTAGCAAAGGCAGAAGACACCGAAAAATTACCAGAGGGACCATCAAACCAGATAGCACGGTCCTCTAGCTGCTTCGAGCTAAGTTTAACAGCCAGAAGGGAAATCTGGATAGGGGCCAAAGCTTGACTAACTCTGCATAAGTCCACCCATATACCATTCTCACAGTAATCTTTCACAAAAGTACCAAACCTAGTCTTACAGATCTCAGCCCAATCTCTGAAAGGATTGATATTTGTCATAGGTTCCTTGAAAAGCCATCTATCTTCCCAAAATCTAGTACTATTACCATTTCTAACTTGCCAACCAATGCCTTCCTCCATAATCTTTTTTCCAATAATTAAGTTGTTCCAGCATATAGATCCTTTTGGAAGAAGGTGGGGGTCCTTGCTAATAATAGAAGAACAATTGTTATCCAAATATTTACCAGCCATAATATCAATCCACTCCCCGGAGGAAGAGAAGATTTTCCAAAGTTGCTTAGCCAAAAGAATTTTATTAATAGATCTAATTCTTCTTAGCCCAAGTCTGCCATTATTTTTAGATCTACAGACCAGATTCCAATCAATTAATGGGACTCTTTTATTTTCCTCAACACCCGACCAAAGAAATATTTTTTGGATTTTTTCTATAGTGTTAGCATATTTGACAAGGATCTTAAAAAGGCTCAGGGCATAGATAGGGAGATTCTAAAGGGTGGCTTTGAGGAGTTGAAGCTTACCAGCTTGGCTAAGCAGAGCACCTTTCCAACTTGTAAGCTTTTTAATAAATCTTTCCACCAACAAGGACCAGAAGGCATCAGGAGGTTTCATACTCAAGGGAAGACCCAGCTAGGTGGCAGGAAGGGCATCCACCTTACAATCCAGAATTCTGGTAATTTTAGTTTGATGATGTGCCAGAGTGTTGAAAAAGAACAGCGGATTTTTTTTATTGTTAATCAGTTGTCCTGAAGCTCTCCCATACTTATCAAGTAGTTGTTTGATAGATTTAGCTTTAGACATAGAAGCTTTACCCATAAGCATAGTATCATCAACAAATTGTTGATGTGAACACACCAAGTTGCCTGAGGACGGTCTGAGCCTAGATATAACTTTACTGTCAATCAATTTTTTTAGGTTCCTACCTAAACTTTCAGCCATAATAGTGAATAAAATAGGAGAGATAGGATCACCCTGCCTGAGACCTCTGGTGCTCTGGAAAAAGGAAGTCGGGGAGCCATTAACCAAAACCGATATGGAAGCTGTGGACACAAGTTGTTCCACCAATTGAACCACCCTATTATTAAAACTGAAGGCCTTCAAAATTTTAAATAAAAAAACCCAATCAACTCTGTCATAGGCTTTTGAAATGTCGAGCTTTAAAAGAAAACCTTCAGTCTTCGACTCAACAAGGGAGTGAATATTCTCATGCACTGAAACAATAGAGTCGAGAATTTGTCTACCAGGGACGAAACCATTATGTTGAGGAGAAATCAAGGATGGCAAAAAAACTAAGATTCTAGAGGTTAAAACCTTAGAAATGATCTTATATAAAGAATTACATAGACTGATAGGTCTAATGGCCTCAAAGTTGTTAGCTCCAGGTTTCTTGGGGATGAGGACCAAGAAAGTAGCATTAAGTTCTTTTAAAAGACATCTAGCTCCAAAAAAATCCTTAACAGCATTAACCACATCCTCTTCAACCAAATCCCAGAATTGTTGGAAGAAGAACAAAGGAAAGTCATCGGGCCCCGAGGCTTTATTCCCATCAAAGGAAAAGACAGCCCTCTTGACTTCCTCATTGGTGGGGATAGCAATCAAAAAAGAGTTGTTCTCCTGAGTGATAATTCTTGGTATAGCTTCCACCAGCTGATCTTGTTCAATTTGGTTTATTTCAGAGCTAGCCGATAGGAGAAGTTTAAAGAAGGAACCCACCTACCTCCTTATGTCTTCTTCCTCAACAAAACTAGTTCCACTCATCTCAATTTGGGATATTCTATTAGCGGCTCTGTGTTTAGAAGCCAAAAGGTGAAAGAACCTGGTGTTTCTATCTCCAGTAGACAACCAAAGAGCTCTAGATCTTTGTTTCCAAAACTCCTCCTCCTTCCCAATAATGTCATGCAGCTTCTTAAGGATCTCATTCTCTTTTTCCTTAATATCATTCAAGTAACCCTCATTCTGAATTTTGAATTGAATGGCTCCTAGATCCATCTGAAGTTCAAACTTGATCTTGAAGATGTTCCCAAAAGAATCCTTTTTCCATTCTTTAAGCTTACACTTCACTTCCCTTAGTTTTTTGGCAACTCTGAACATAGCAGTACTTTGAATGCTAATATTCCACCATTTCTTTAGTTCCTCTTTAAGAGCAGGATGGGAGGCCCATATTTTTTCAAATCTGAAGGGGGTATTCTTCTTCATTTTTATAGGATCCGCAGTAAGACTAATAGGAAAATGATTCGAACCTATTCTAATAAGAGCTTTCAGGGAGCAGAAGTACTCAAAAAACCAATGATTAGATATCAGAGATCTATCAAGTGTAACCTGAATAAGGTCTGTCCCCTTTCTGCAATTAGACCAGGTGAAGGCTACTCCATGAAGGTCCAGATCTATCAGCCCTTGAGTATCAATAAAATTCTGAAGATCCTCTTTACTTTCTAAATTGATCTGAGATCCCCCAAATTTCTCGCCATTCATTAATGGAGTATTGAAGTCCCCCATAACAATCCAAGCTTCTTTATCAAAAATCTTTCTAATGGAAGCTAATTCCAGCCAAAACGATTTCCTCAAACCTTTACCATTAGGAGCATAGATGTTCATTTAAATCCAACTGAAGTTATCTCTTATATGAGTGAATCTAGTAACTATGTGATTCGTACTTTCCAAAATAGGATCACCTTTAATGTTGTGGCAGTTCTAGTAAGTAACAATGCCACCTAAGGCACCATTAGAATTATTACCCTAGTTGCAGTAGTATTGAAAGAGTTTCAATTTTTCAATTTTCTCCTTTGGCATTTTTGTTTCCTAAATCAAAAGAATGTCCGGTTTGTGATCTCTAACAAAGTTGCAGAGAACATCCTGCTTGTAGGGGCTATTGAGACCCCTAATATTCCAGGACATAATCTTCATTAAATACTAGGGGAGTTAAGACACTCCGGGATGGTTTTCTGAGACCCATCCGTTATTTCCTGAAAGTTGTTCAACTCTCTTTTCTTTTTCAAAGACTTTTTACCTCTTGAGGTTTTTGTTACACCATAATCAGCCTTGCCTCTTGATCTGGTAGAAATGCCACTTGGGGTCTTCCCTTGCTTGTTTTTTCCAGTCTTCTTCTTTATCAGTCTCTTCTTGACTGTCCGTTTCTCTGCTAGATTCCCAAACCTTATCATTTGGTAATCTTTGTTCCCAAGGTAGAGTATCCATGTTTCCATTCTCCTGACAACATAAAGCATTGTTGGATAGGTTTGCCAAATGATCCTGATTATCAAGGGATTCTAAAACCCCAACAATCGAGCTGGTCTCCAATGGATGATCCACACCCATAGGGGAGGGAGATCTAGTAAACAAAGGGAGAGGGGGAATGTTCAAGACCAAGGATAGGCCCTCACTGGGAATATCCTCCAAACTCGAAAACTCTTCATTTCTATCAGATGGGACTGTCATTTGTGAGAAGGAAGGAGACAGGATCTGATCTCCTTCCACAACTAGGGTGCCCTCAATGAAACCTCTTTCCTTGGGATCAGATTCTGGGTTAAGAGGCTCAAAAGGGATCTCACCTTTGTTCTCCAAACCCACTTCAGTCTCTGGGGTACCTTTCAGATTATCAGCTTCAGCAACCACCTCCTGCTCTTTATTCTCCCTCCTTCTTTCTCCAGAATCATTCTTTTTTTTCCATTCTTTTTTCCCTTGTTCAACCGACTTACCTTTCTCTAAGGCAGCATTAATAGGGCATTTTTTTGCCCAATGTCCAGATTTCCTACACTTGAAGCAAGCAAATGAGATAGTTTCAAATTCTATACTCTGTTCCTAGGAGCCCAACTTAGACTTTAACTCTATCGATGAGGGTAGATCTACTTCCTGAGGGACCCCCACACAAATCCTTGCAAAAACCAGTCTCTTTCTAGAAGCTGTCATTGTGTCAATCGAGAGGAGCTCACCAAAGGAACTAGCAATACCCAAGAAAACATCTTCACTCCAATATTCTAGGGGCAGGCCAGGAATTCTAACCTAGACAGGAACATTCTCAAATATAGAGTCTGATAGATCCAAGTGGGAAGACCACTTCTTTAGAGCTAGGGACGATTTTCATATCACCTAGGGACCTCCACCTCTCACAACTGTAATATCCTCTTTGCAAGTAAATTCAAAAGCGAAAAAACCCTTCAGAAGAGTAGCAACAAAGACTTTCCCACTGGTTCTCCATTTGTTTTTTACGAATTCCCTGACCACTTCAATATTTGGTCTAGGACCCATAAACTTTCCAACCAAAGTTTGTTCCATTAAGGCTATGTTATGATCTATAATCAGATCAGGAATCGAAATAGCAAACTTACCTCTAGCAGGGGATGAGATATTTTGCACTGGAGGGAAGGAAGACTTTCCATTAGGTTTTACCCCGAAAAGCGAGGTCCAAGTTTTGTAGTTGCCTCCTAAACCACTAGTGGTCCCCACGCCCCCACTAACCTTCTCAGTTTTATCGGTGGGAGAAGAAGCAGAGAAAGCAGCTAGAATTTCAATTCCCCCAGGGTCCACCTGTATTTTGGCACTGGAATCCACATCAACCTGGTCATCCTTACCTTGCTTCTGACTCGGTTCTAGCTCCTGATTCGACCTTGCATCACTCCCAGATCCACTGCCATTGATTTGAAATT